>OX578144.1:80412800-80590300 GCA_951213105.1 Amaurobius ferox
ATTCTAGCTGTAGTGAAAGGGCTCGATGATTTTAATATATCACCCAGTTTAGTGCATCAATAATAATAATAAAAGAAGATGCCTGTCTATCTGTTTCTGTCTGTGCGACGTAGCGGCCATGGAATTTGTTACAGAGGTACCTCGGCTCCTAAGAGGAAGCGCCTTGTCAAGATTTTATTTAATTCAAATTAGTTTTCCAGTTATTTAATATTAAAGCGCCATTTTGATTAATTTTCGCACAAATTGGTTCCTTAGCGATCGAAAATATAATCACAAAGTTTCTATCTTAATACAATCGAAAGATCAAAGAATTATCTTTTAAAAAAGCTTTAAACTGCATCTGTACTATCAATAGACGAATTTTAGTGAAATAAGCAAAAATAATCACAAAGTTTCTCTCGTAATAGAATCGAAAGATCAAAGAATTATCTCTTATAATAGCTTTAAACTGAATCCGTACTATCAATAGATGAATTTTAGTGAAATAAGCAAATATAATCACAAAGTTTCTCTCTTAATACAATCGAAAGATCGAAGAATTGTCTCTTAAAAAAAGCTTTAAACTGAATCTGTACTATCAATAGACGAATTTTAGTGAAATAAGAAAATATAATCACAAAGTTTCTACCTTAATACAATCGAAAGATCAAATAATTATCTCTTAAAAAAGCTTTAAACTGAATGTGTACTATCTATAGATGATTTTTAGTGAAATAAGCAAAAAAATATAATCACAAAGTTTCTCTCTTAATACAATCGAAAGATCAAAGAATTATCTCTTATAAAAGCTTTAAACTGAATCTGTACTATCAATAGATGAATTTTAGTGAAATAAGCAAAAATAATCACAAAGTTTCTCTCGTAATAGAATCGAAAGATCAAAGAATTATCTCTTATAAAAGCTTTAAACTGAATCTGTACTATCAATAGATGAATTTTAGTGAAATAAGCAAATATAATCACAAAGTTTCTCGTAATAGAATCGAAAGATCAAAGAATTGTCTCTTAAAAAAAGCTTTAAACTGAATCTGTACTACCAATAGACGAATTTTAGTGAAATAAGAAAATTAGTTTCTATCTTAATACAATCAAAAGATGAAAGAATTATCTCTTAAAAAAGCTTTAAACTGAATCTGTACTATTAATTCATTTGAGTGAAATAAAAAAATTATATATACTTTCCATGTTTTGAAAACTTGGACATTCACCTTTTGAAAAATTGAATGGATTAATGCAATTAATCCCTTCATTAAATTTTCTACATTTTCTAGTATTATTATATGTATAGATATTTGAAGTGTACAATATTTTTCATGAGCATCTTCCGATCTATCTTCATTTCTTCAAAGCTCCAGTTTTATCTTCACCTCCGAACGGAACGACAAATCAGTCAGTTAACTTGCTCGGCGCGAAGGCCGTCACAATGGAAAGAGATTTGCAGACGATGGAACATATTCAATGACATCCAATTGAAGTTCACCCTTATAGAGGGAATTCTTAATGGGCTTGAAGACATAATCACCGCATTGTGAGGGACTTTAACAAAGCGTAAAATAGCAGAGAATATGTTTTTTTTTCTTTGTCTTTTTCGCACTGAATTAAAGGGCAGATTTGATTTTTCTTGAGATTAAGGTTACTATGGGCAGACTTTTATCAGTTATTGATGTCATGAACAGAACAAAAAAAAATCTGATGTGGGCAACACATGACTTTCCTTATATAATGCAATATATTTACTACTTTTAAAGTAAAAAAATATGTTTTTCTTATAGTAGATACTTATATTCTTTCCAACATATTGAATTTTCGACGATTAGTCGTCATTTTCATTGATTTAGCGTCATTTTTATCCATTTGGCGAGATTTTCGTTAATTTGGCAACATTTTAAAAAAGTCGCCAAGTTGGCGACATGCCACCAAAATCTCGCCAAGCGTTATGGACGGAGAAATAAGTTATTGTTATATCAGATAAATGACTATTGGAGTTCAAATACAAAAGTATTACTCAAAGTATCTTTTCTCATGAATGTAACGAGCTAGATCCACGAGAATGATGTCACCCAATTTATCGCATGGTATTACACATGAAAAGTGAACATGTTTCTCAATAGGAAATATTTTTTTTCTATTTTATATGACTTTTTGATAACTTTTTTGAAAAATGTACAATATCTCGAGAACGGTTTATGTTAGCGTTCTAAAATTTATGTCAATCGTTTTCTAATGAAAAATTATATAAGAAATGTGTACTTGCGTAACTTTAATTGCGGTTTTGATTTTTTGACGATTTTTTCAAAATTTCACTCGAAAATTTAGGGGGGGTTCTGAACATTCGATTTTGTATAAAAACAATAGGCTTCCAGTGTTTACGGATTGTAATTTTTGTACCAAATTTCGTTCGAATCGGTACATTCGTTCGTCAGTTATCGTCTCCACAGACTCACTGACGCACACACACACACATACTTTCACACACACACACACACACACACACACACACACACACACACACAGACATCACTTCAAAAATGTTTGATTCGTGATCAGGGATGCTTGAAACGTGCTCTCCCGTCGAAAACTCGATTTCGAATTTTCGACCCCGTCACAATACTTTCCTTATACATTATGTATATAAGGGAAGTAATAAATGTCTGACTACCGATAAAAAGTTTAAAATTTGAGGCATTGATAATTTTCTATAATATCGTCAGTGAAGCATTCGTTTAACTGATTATTTATTTAGTAGAATGAATTATACGACGTTGCACGGGTTCTAAATAAGCACCCGCTAGAAAAATAATACAGATAACAGCACTCAATTTCCAAATTGCAGGTTTTGAAGCAAAATCATTCCCGCATTTTGTTTCAATCCAAATCGTCTAATTTCAACGCATGCGTATTGACACTCAATAATTTGGCCCGTACACGCACAAACGTCCACTACCGGGAGCGCCGCGACGAACTTCTGCATATGAATAGGGTATATTCAAAATTAATAACGGGCTTCTAAAACTCAATAGAAGAGTAGCTTAGTTTTAATAGTCGAGAAGAAGTCCTTCATATTCTAAACAGAGCTGCTTTAAACTTTGCTGGGACCCCCAGGTAAAAGTAAATTCTGGGGCCCCCCATAAAATTTTTATAGTAAAAAAATGTACACTGGGCACGGAAGATGGGTCTCCACCGCTTCGCAGTTCCCCAATATTTACCTACTTTGCCTATATTCATAAACTGCCCTGCTTCTTGAATTTTCCCGAAATTGTCCCCAACTTTGTAGTTTTTACTTTCCCTACATACATAGTACTAAAATGTATAGGAAAAATATTGGAACGCAGTCGAAAATTTGAATTCAGAGTCTTCAACGGAAGAACCCGTTTCAAGCATCCCTGAACTTGAATGGGACGTTTTTGGAGGGATATTCGTGTATATGTGTGTATGTATGTTAGTATCTACATGCATGTTAGTGTGTGTATGTGTGTTAGTGTAGTGTGTATGTATGTTAATGTGTGTGCCTGTGATCTTTGGAATCGATATCTGACGCACGGTGGGACGTTTTGGAAAAAAAAATTGGTATGGTAGAGCACCAAATACTAAAGTACTATTGTTCTGAAGCTCGATTAAAAGTTGCAACCCTCCCCCCCCCCACTCCAAAAACATTTTTTTTGATGAATTTAAATAAAAAAATCTGATGTATGCAACACATGACTTTCCTTATATAATATAATGAATTTACTACTTTTACAGTAAAAAAATAGGTTTTTCTTATAGTAGATACTAATATTCTTTCCAAGATATTGAATTTTCGACAATTAGTCGTCATTTTCATTGATTTAGCATCATTTTTTCCATTTGGCGAGATTTTCATTAATTTGGCAACATTTCAAAAAAGTCGCCAAGTTGGCAACATTCCGCCCAATTCGTCGCCAAAAGCTCGCCAAGCGTTATGCACTAAGAAAAAAGTTATTCTTACAGCAGATAAATGACTAATGGCGTTCAAATACAAAAGTATTATTCAAAGTATATTTTTTCATGAATGGAACGAGCTAGATCCACGAGAATGATGTCATTCAATTTATCGCATAGTATTACATATGAAAAGTGAACATGTTTCTCAATAGGATATTTTTTTTATTTTATGTGACTTTTTCATAATTTTTTTGAAAAATGTACAATATCTCAAGAACGGTTCATATTAGCGTTCTAAAATTTATGCCAATCGTTTTCTAATGAAACATTACAAAAGAAATGTCTATTTGCGTAACTTTATTAGCGGTTTTGATTTTTTGACGATTTTTTCAAAATTTCATTCGAAAATTTAGGGGGGTTCTGAGCATTCGATTACGTATAAAAACAATAGGCTTCCAGTGTTTACGGATTGTGATTTTTGTACCAAATTTGGTTCGAATCGGTCCATTCGTTCGTCAATTATCGTCTCCACAGACTCACTGACACACACACACACACATACTTTCACACACACACACACACACACACACACACACACACACACACACACACACACACAGACATCACTTGAAAAATGTTTGATTTGTGATCAGGGATGCTTGAAACGTGCTCTCCCGTCGAAAACTCGAATTCGAATTCTCGACCCCGTCACAATACTTTCCTTATACATTATGTATATAAGGAAAGTAAAAATCCAAAAAATATCAGGACATTTAATAATGTTCAATAAATAAGGATTTTAACGTAATGTTTCATTAGAAACAATTGCCATAAACTTCAGAATGAAAGCTTAACCTGTTTTCAAAATACTGAACGTTTTTCAAATAAATTTATCTAAAAGGTTAATATAGGATTAGTCCTTATACCCAACTGTCTGTCTGTAATACTTGACGACAAATTTAACGACTTTGGTGACTAATTTGGAAAAGTATCGCAAACTTGGGGCGAATTTTTGAAAATGATGCCAAATTAGCTAAAATATCACTAAATTGGTAAAAGTGACATTAATGTTTCGAATGTAACGTCAAATTTATGAATTTATTATTATTATCTTTCACTTTATGGACTCAATTGTATGGCAGATGCTAGCAATACTGCTTCCAGTTGTCAAGTTAGATTTCGCGAAATATGAATTATTTCGGTACTTCGAAATAGCTTTACATTTTGTCATAAAAAAAGCGTCAAATGTTGATGTGGAATTAACTGCAACGTTAATTAACGTTAATTAACTGCAGTGTGGCTCAACTCGACTTTCTCATAACCGGAATGCATTTTCTTTTGAAATCTTACAAGAAAAGTTTTGAAAATTCGATATCCTGGGTCCAAATTATTACAACTATAACGTGTTACCCTTTAATTTAAAGGGCTTGTAAAACTCTTTCGATTGATACCATACTTGAAAATGTACCTCCCGGAGAGTAACTCGCCTCCCCACCTCGATGAGGGGGCGGGGGTAATGACATTACGAAAAAAAAATATTGTTTCACATCAATGTTTGAAACTATTAAGCATCGTGATCACTGAGTCATAAGTAAACCTTTTTACGCATGATTATGTCAAATCTTATCTATATTGCCATATCAAAAAAAAATCTGATGTGGGCAACACATGACTTTCCTTATATAATGTAATTAATTTACTACTTTTACAGTAAAAAAAAGTAGATTTTTCTTATAGTAGATACTAATATTCTTTCCAAGATATTAAATTTTCGACAATTAGTCCTCATTTTTATCCATTTGGCGAGATTTTCGTTAATTTGGCAACATTTCAAAAAGTCGCCAAGTTGGCGACATTCCGCCAAATTCGTCGCCAAAATCTCGCCAAGCGTTATGCACTAAGAAATAATTTATTCTTGCAGCAGATAAATGACTATTGGCCTTCAAACATAAAAGTATTACTAAAAGTATATTTTTTCATGAATGGAATGAGCTAGTTCCACGAGAATGATGTAACCCAATTTATCGCATGGTATTACATATGAAAAGTGAACATGTTTCTCAATAGGAATTTTTTTTTATATGACTTTTCGATAATTTTTTTTTTAAAAATGAACAATATCTCGAGAACGGTTCATGTTAGCGTTCTAAAATTTATGTCAATCGTTTTCTAATGAAAAATTACATAAGAAATGTTTATTTGCGTATCTTTATTAGTGGTTTTGATTTTTTGACGATTTTTTCAAAATTTCATTCGAAAATTTAGGGGGATTCTTAACATTCGATTGCATATAAAAGCAATAGGCTTCCAGTGTTTACGGATTGTGACTTTTGTACCAAATTTGGTTCGAATCGGTCCATTCGTTCGTCAGTTATCGTCTCCACAGACTCACTGACACACACACACACACACACACACACACACACACACACACATACTTTCACACACACACACACACACACACACACACACATACACACACACAGACATCACTTCAAAAATGTTTGATTCGTGATCAGGGATGCTTGAAACGTGCTCTCCCTTCTAAAACTCGAATTCGAATTTTCGACCCCGTCACAATACTTTCCTTATACATTATGTATATAAGGAAAGTAATATATAAAATTTCAAATAAATTTCGTAGTTTTCCCTCGAATTAAAGAAGCATTATATATAATTCTAGATTTTTTGATAGCAAAGCCGGATATAAAGTCTCCTGCAAATCCATAATTATTTGTAGCCACTATTTGTGTACACAAGAAATTGACAGACAGACAGACAGACAGACGGACATCACTCAAATAGTCAAAACGGGATCAGCAGGTTTTAAAATAGGTATTGGCATCAAAGTCTTGAATTCTAAAATCTTCGTGAAAACGATACTTTCTCTATACTATAGCTGAGAAAGTAAATATATTGTGACGTAGATCTTACATCATTATTACTTTCCTTATATACATAATGTATAAGGAAAGTATTGTGACGGGGTCGAAAATTCGAATTCGAGTTTTCGACGGGAGAGCACGTTTCATGCATCCCTGATCACGAATCAAACATTTTTGAAGTGATGTCTGTGTGTGTGTGTCAGAGAGTCTGTGGAGATGATAATTGACGAACGAATGGACCGATTCAAACAAAATGTGGCACAAAAATTACAATCCGTAAACACTGGAAGCCTATTGTTTTTATACGCAATCGAATGTTCAGAACCCCCCTAAATTTTCGAATAAAATTTTGAAAAAATCGTCAAAATATCAAAACGGCTAATAAAGTTACGCAAATAGACATTTCTTATGTAATTTTTCATTAGAAAACGATTGACATAAATTTTAGAACGCTAACATGAACCGTTCTCGAGATAATGGACAATTTTAAAAAAAATTATCAAAAAGTCATATAAAATTAAAAAAAAATATTTCCTATTGAGAAACATGTTCACTTTTCATATGTAATACCATGCGATAAATTGGGTGACATCATTCTCGTGGATCTAGCTCGTTCCATTCATGAAAAAAGATACTTTAAGTAATACTTCTGTATTTGTACGCCAATAGTCATTTATCTGCTGTAAGAATAACTTATTTCTTCGTCCATAACGCTTGGCGAGATTTTGGCGACGAATTTGGCGGAATGTCGCCAACTTGGCGACTTTTTGAAATGTTGCCAAATTAACGAAAATCTCGCCAAATGGATAAAAATGACGCTAAAACAATGAAAATGACGACTAATTGTCAAAAATTCAATATCTTGGAAAGAATATTAGTATCTACTATAAGAAAAAACTATTTTTTTTACTGTAAAAGTAGTAAATTCATTATATTATATAAGGAAAGTCATGTGTTGCCCACATCAGATTTTTTTTTTCTGTTAAAGGAATAAAGTCAATGAATTATGTAGGGAAAATCTTGTGTTGCCTACATCAGTTTTTTCTTCGGCCTTCAGAGACGCACGGCCCTATGGAAGATTTCATCTGACTTCACATTTTAAAAAATAAAATTTCACGATGCGAATGCAATAATTTACACTAGAAAACGAATCTTATCTTGGAAAATGAAAAATTCATGACAGCCCCCATGTGAAGTCTGGCAGCACAAATAACAAACCATCTGGGTAGAATCAACAACGTCCAAATAAATATGTGCAAGTTTCTTTCTTGATAAATTTGCCGGTTTTTGTCTTCTGGATAGACCTATAAAACTAGAGATAAGAAAGGACACAAGATTGGTCGGAATCAGTATCGTCAAGGAAGTTGTAAAATTCTAGTGACGGGTAAGATTCCACTGCATCTATGATGGATGAGTTCTACATAGAATTATGACTTTTCTCTTCATGTGCACTGGGTTGGATTACCCATTGGAACAAGGTGTGTCCATGCTGTGGTGGATTTACCATTCTCGGGTCCTTTTGCACACTTGTCATAAAGTTTAGTGTAATGTTTTTTATGACGTGATAAATTATATTAAGTGACGTCATCAACAGGTTATCAGTAGCTTATGGGGAGCCAGATATATATAATAATGGTCCGTTCATTTCTACTACATTGCTGTTTTTTCTTTTCTTTTTATCCAGACAGTCCGATCTACCCGAAAGTGTAAGGTTGGGCGGCCAGAAAAGTACCACACAATTAAGACCGGGACCCAATGGAGACTGCAACCACAGGGACTGTGCTATCCTTCCCCTAACCTATCATTCATCATCTCTAAGATGGGCTTTCGAACCTACAGATTTATCGTGCTAATACTCATACTCAGAGTGGAGAAACGAGATTTATTTTGGGGCGGCGTCGTGGATCGAACACTACCGTGTGCTATACTCCCGCCTTAACCACTGGGCTATCCCGGAGTGCTACATTACTGGTTACGTTACCCAGATCGTCTGACTCACCCTAGGATTTACAGTAACTATTTGAATGGCCGGGAGAAATTTATTGTGCTTAAATTTGAAAAAAAAAATTCCATAAACATTGAATATGATAATAGACAAAACAAGACAATTTAAAGAGCAAATAATAAAAGTTCAATTTTTAGTAAAACCAAAATATTATATAGTAGAAATGTATTCTAAATAATAAGTAAATACGAGAAAAAGATACAGTATACAGAAATCGAGGTTGCCAACTCAATACATACAGTTTAAAGGAACACAATTCCATTATGAAGAGAACAGAATAATGCCTCTCACAAGCAAGTGTTTAAGTGATCGGCATTTTTTTTTTTTGCCTTAATTGACACATTATTAAATAAAGAATAGAGATTGCTTAATTTTATGAATCCTATCAAACCACTGTAACAAGTGTTCAATTGAAGGCCTGTTTAAATGAAAACTTACCGTATGTGGGCAATCATAATGGTTAACATCGTATACATAATGGTTAACATCGCCTAGTTGATACATTACAGCTACATTACTGTTGCCTTTCAATGCATATTACGACATGCATAAAGTTTTGTAAAAGATAACGCCCTATTCGTCCGGTTGCTGTGCTTCCACTACTAATATCCTAAACACTTGTGAATCACACAACTCTTCAGATAATTATTTATTATACGACACCTTAATGAAGCATAATTACTGTACCCCCCCCCCCCCCCTTAACAAAACGTAGTTAATTTAAGGCAACCTAGACCGACTAGCAAAACGTATAACTGACCCAAGAACAGTGAAACTCATTATTTTAAATATTAATTAATAATTACCCCCAGCAAGGCGATAGGGTTTTTCAAATAATTAAATTTTATTTTCCGAGATATTGAATTATCGTCAAATTGGCGACATTTCCCCAAAAGCGCCAATTTGGCGGCATTTCACTAAATGTGTGGCCAATATCGCCAAATTTATGACCAAATGGGGCAGACAGAGAAAAGGCTTTCACTTAAATAGTAATTATGGTCTAACATATGTATTAATGTTTTTAGAATGTTTTTCTTTCGCAAACACAGCATGTAGTTATTTTAAATTGCAGGAACTCGCAAATTATTGTAAGCTCGGTTGCCTACATTCCCAATCCGGAAAGCATATGAAGAATACTTGTTGTGTATAAGGCTTTCATATTACAAATTACGCTATATGCCTATTTGGTTACACGAGAATAGGATATGAAATGTAATGTAAACTTAGGAGGGCAAGATTCGCAAATCACCCACTTTTAATTTGTAGGGTTCACACTTCAAGCGTAGAAGTTATAAGAAAATTCAAAAATTCTAAATACAGATGGACAATCTATTGTGGCTGTACTGAAAGCAATGTTAAGAATGCTCTCATTATAAATAGCTAAAATATGTATACAGTCATATCTTGAAAGGCAAAAAAAAATTGTGACCCCCCCCCCCCTTCCCCGAGGAGCCAGAGAAACTAGCTTTACAAATACCAAAACCATCATCTGTATAGTGTCAACAACGTCTAAATATGAAAAAAATTCTCGCTTGCTACACCAGCCAGTTTTCGTGTTCTTCGTCAGCTACTATAAAACTGGAGATAAGAGGGGACATATTATCGGAAAAATCCGTATCGTCAAGGAAGTTGTAAAATTCTTGTGACGGGTATAAGATTCCTTTGTATCTATGCTGCACGAAGGATTAGGAATTTTCTTTTCATTCTTTTTGGCATACACTAGCCTGTGAAATATAAGGAGACAAACAATCTTTAAAAATTAAATTACGATGTTTTTTTTATACACTTTGTTTTGTTTAACAAATTATGACACTTAAGCGTTTGAAATAGTCGAATGCCATATAAGTAGTCGTCATAAGTAAAATGTTTGCGTTTGTGACTCTGAGAAATATTTTGTTACTGCATTTCTTGCCTCGTAAGACTTTGCGTTTCCTAAAAAAAAATAATTGACTTTTAAAAACTTCTTTTTCTATAAAAAATTTCGTGATATTTTTTTTTTTTTTTTTTTTTTTTTTTTCAGTGTAGAATTATTGTTAGTTTTGCGTTGGGTGCTGAAGCCTCTTCAGTCCAAATATTTTTAGTTTTAACATAGTATGCCAGTATATATTTATAATATCGCTGGAGAAGGAGAGGGAGAAAGTGTTAAAGTCATTTTTGGGGATCTTTAAGCTTCAACTAGCAATTATAATATTTTTATTAGGACTTTCCCTTTGGTTGTTTTAAAGATTTCGCATTCGTTAACTGATTGTATGAGCACGGTAAATAGGGGTATACTCATGCACTGTTGTTTTCTTTTAACGTTTATTGGCTCATGATAATGTTTAAAGAACGGTGTCAATTGGCAGCTATGATTTCCCCCATGCCAGATAGGAGAGGGGAGAAAAAAACTGACTGGAGCAGCGCATAACTTTCCCTACAGACAAAACAAAAATTTATTTTCCTTTCTTCCCTTTGTGATATGTATATTTATTCCAAATTATATTTAATTTATAGTTTCAAAATATTTATTTTTCATGTGGCGAGTTATCGCATTACGAAACGTCGTCAGCTGGCAAAAATAACAAGAATATTTGAGTATCTCGAAAATGATTCGCCTAAGAGAAATGGGGTTGGTCTTATTCTTTACGTCGTGAAAAATTACGTATGTCTCAATTTGGTTTTCCATTGTATAATTGACAAACTTTGTGGACTATTTCGCAAAGAAGGGGAAAAAAATAATAATTTTCCGAACTGTGTCAAAATCTAATCAGCACAAGGGTAACCTACAAGCGACTTATGTACCAAATGTTGTGAAATTTCGTCGAATAGCTAGATACATTGCAGACACACACACACACACACTGGTGAAAGGGAAGCTTCACTCATGTAAAAAATCCCGGAAGAATATCCGGGCAACAACAGTTAGATGATAGAAGGTGCGCGCCCATTTCTTTGAGTTTTATTCCCGATGCAAGATCTTCTCACGCGGAGAGACACGTCTCCCCTGAACAATGCGTACGAGCGTAGATATATAGGACATATAAAGAATATATAGAACATCTAAGCCTGTTATGTAGGATATCTACGCGTATACGAGCTGGTGGGGGACAAAAGTATGTCTTTATTTTCAGAAGTCGGACGACACCTGGTGTTTGATTCAGAGCACTATAACTTCCTTTAATTACACAGAAAACAATTTAAATATTTATTTCGAATAAAATATAATTAAAATAAATAAAATAGATAATTAAAATAAATAAAATGCAATTAAAATAAATAAAAGTTGTAAATTATTCGGATAGGCACTATCTACCACGTTTCCTCTGACGCTTCGCCACTGCAAGTAAACCAAGAAAGAAGAGAACCTTAGATTCGTAACATGTCTCTAAAATCTGACTCTATATACAATTCAGATACAAGTATGCTCACTTCATTGGTGCTGACTCAGTCAGATGACTCAGTTTGTAAACAACTATACGGGTGGTACATACATTATAAAATTATTGTGCAAGGGCCGGTAAAACCTAAAGATTACCCATTGAATAACTAACTGTCATCGCAAACTTTCGCTACAAAGACAGTTTTAAGGAAACCGGCTTTCAATTCCTTTGAGACGCCAACAGACATATCATCAGGCTATCAACACAACTGGTAAGGAATAAACACCCCTTTTAAGGCATATCTCTTTCGAAGTTCAAAGAACGAGAAGGAAAATATTCCATTAATGCCATATCATGAAGGCGTGGCCCCAATCGAAACAAAGTTTTCAGTTTCAAAAAGGCTCTGTGTTATCGAAAATGTAGTCAATAGAAATTGTGTTTCTGAATCAAGAGGCAACATCATTTTTGTCATCATCTATATCAGGGGTGATCAATCTGTCAATAGCGATCTACCAGTTGATCGTCATGGATTGTCAAGTCGATCTTTGGATGATTGGGGAAATGAAGAGTTCTGCATTGTGCTTTACGAGAATGAAAATTAAACTTCACCTTAAAACTTGAATTAAGTAAACAAGCAGTGCTTACAACTTCGTAATTTTCATATCGCCAAAGTCACAAACAAAAATCACTATATCCTTTAATTTTACATTTCCATCACTATGAGGTTATATTTTGGTGAAAAGTGCCATGCTACGTGGTCAAAATAAAGACTTTTCATTAGAGAGTCATTCTTGTGGCATCCATTTTCTCACCATGGTCAAGTGATTTGAACGTGAAAATAAAATGCCCCTGGGGGAAATACCTGTGCAAAATTGAAAAACTTAGAACACCAAGCACATTACACATGCATACATATTATATTTGAAACGAAATATACAATTAAGTTTTACATAAATTTCCAGAGATTGAAAAGTATGCAAGGAGAGGAATATAACCTGAGATCTTATTAATAGATACTACATGATCAGTAACAGAACCAAAATCTAAATTAAACAAGGAATACGAGAAACATGAAGGAAACTGGGTTATTCTGTGTGTGGGGGGGGGAGGACATAGGGAAGGTGCGATAGATAGTATATTTTTAAATAATAAAGTATATTTTTTAGCTCACCTGCACATTCTAGAAGCAGGTGCCAATCAGTAACCTATATCCTTGCAATGAAATAGCAATTTGCAATAAAACACATTCTACCATATCATTTGATTTCAGCTACGGCAGAGAATTTAAGATAGGGGGAGAAATGGGGGTTGAGAAAAGAAACAATTAGCAGAAGAATGAATCGCTAAATATGGCCTTACAGTAAACTACCTGCAAAACTTAATTCTAATCTTACGGCACTAGTTCCACTGGCAGCAGTCTATTTTTCCTGCAGATAATGAAACGTTCTATTTGTATCTAAAAGTTTACACAGATCATTGGCATTGGAACCTTGTTGAGAGAAGCCTGAGCGAGCAATAAAAATATAATAATGGATCAAGAATAAAAAGGAATTTGGAAATGTTTTGATATGTGAGCCTAAATCTAATTAAATTGAAGTTAGTCTGCACTAGCTGCGTTACCTTTTCTGTTCTCGGGCATTAAAAATCATAGCCACGTTTTCAAACTGGGAAAAGTGTTTCCCAGAAATCTGACAAAATTCCTTAGATTTGTCGATAGATGAAAAATAATATCTCTAGGACTGAAAACAGAAGATAGATCTCTGAAAAGATAATTTTGTTGCTAGATGAAAATAAAAATCTTCAGATTTTACGACAAAACCGATAAATTGACACCCCTCCTGTAAAGTGCCCGGCCGTCCAAATAGCTGCTCTTAGTCCCCCGGACGAGTCGGACGGTCTGGGTCTTCAACCCCTCCTGTAAACGAGTAGTGATGTTAAATATATTTATAATTTGATTAACTTTACATTTTAATTATTGTAATTCATAGAAAAAGTTAAAAGATGTTTCAGAAAATTAAATGCGCCCCATGATGATATGTTATGTTAAATGCTGATAGAAGACGATCTTTAGCTTAAAAGCACATCAAAACTAGATCTCGATGTCCCAAAGGTTAGCATCAATGATCTACAAGTATATTATACACAGCTGAGTAAAACTGATTAACTAAAGATATGAGTCACATAGCCCAAACTGTTGAAGGCAGAAACTTGAAACTTTGCATACACGTGCAATTTGACCTATAAATAATAGGAAGAATCTAAATTCGAAAAATTTATAAATCTCAGAATTTTTGTTCCAATCTTCTTTCAGCTATAACTGGAGAATGGCTAGAGATACAAAATTCGTTCCTGTACCATAATATGCAAAAATAAATATCCAAAATTTTCTTAATTAGCTCTATTTGAGCACAATCTGCAATTTTTGAGATATTTTAATTTAGATTTAGGACAGACGATATTTGCATATTTTATTATTCAAGATTTAGGCAAATTTTGATTCCATTTGTAACCGTAGGTAACAGATACGTACAGCTCAAACTGCTGCTAAAGCTTAAAATTTCAATAACTTCGTTAAAAGCAGCATATACTAAAAAGATTAAAAATATGGACCGATTTCGAAAGCAAAAACAGCCTTCATTGTCAGAACCCACAAGAAACACAACCGTCACTCGTCAGGGAAAGATCGGCGACATTAAATTACGTGGCACTTCCTCTCCGGAGCTACCTCTCCCCGTTTCGGCAGTGTATTTAGCATTCTAAGCGGTATTCGAAATTTTAGGGAAGTTAGAAAAATTTGAGAGAATGAAGTCCTAATGTTCTAGCTTTATAAATTAGTTTACCCTAGTGGCGAATCTGCACTGATTCGGCGGTGTCGCCATAAACTATTTTAATACCATTAACCTCCATAGCATAGTTCAAATTACCTACATACTGTATACTAGTTTTATTGCTACAGGAATTATCATTGTTTTCTATGGGGGGGGGGCAGCTAAGAAAATCTTAAAATTCGAATAATTTGAACACACACACACACACAGACAGAGAGAGAGAGAGAGAGAGAGAGAGAGAGGCTGATATCTTCCCAAACGTATTCAAAATAGCAAATTTTCTGGAAAGTAATACCTTTTCTATATACAATAGAATAAGAAAGAAAAACACAAATATAACATAGCCACAAATACAACAATCCATTATTTTATTTTAGTCTCATTTCGTCAATTCTATATTTAACATAATTTTTTTTATCATATATCATAGGTCAACAACATCACTTGGACGTCATATGATGTCTTTCTCAGGGAAGGACTCCAACCAGGCAACTGAATCTACAGACTCTTTTTACCCAGTGATCCCTTGGTGCGATCACCCCGTCTTGCTTCATGATGATAGGTTACTGTTTTTACAGACTAAGCTACCAGAAATTGAGAAAAATTACACAAAGGACAATCTCTACTTGGGTGGGTGACCACCTGGGAACACCGCGTGCTGTTGGCCCATTTCGGGCGCGGTAGCCCGGTGGTTTGCGCGTTGGATTTGCACGCTGACACAACTGCCGCCGTGTTCATGCTGAGTACGATCACGTTAAACATGTGGGTCCGTAAGTCCTTCCGAGAGGTTGGTTGAAGGGGAAGGAGGGTACGGTCCCTGTGGATGCCTCCCCCACTGGGTTCCGGTCTAAATTGGGTGGCACTTCCCAGCCGTCCAAACAGTTACCTTACACCTTTCTGGTAGGTCGGACGGTCTGGGTCTCAACAACAACAACAAAGGACAATCTCCGGTCGTCCAAATAGTTGCTATAGTCTTCGGATGAGTCGGATGGCCTGGGTCTTCAACAAAGGACAATCTTTAAATGTATTATCTTTATTCCCCGAAAATTATCCCCTAAACCACCGTTTTCCAAATTATTTTAGTTGCGAAACCCTTTCGGAATTCAATTTGATGGTGGAACCCCAAAGTGAGAAAAGGTCCATTGTTGTATAAATTATATTTTCAAAATGTTATGCGTTTTATTTTAACGTTTAAGAAAAATTTACGCGAAAATATCTTGTTTGCGGAACCCCAGGTTTTCGCGGAACACGCTTTGAGAAACGCTGCCTCAAATAATGGATGATAAGAAATAAAGGATATTAAATTCATTTGCAAACTATCAGACAGACATAAGAAGATCTTGAAGTTATATCGCTCATCCGAAAGTTAAGACGAAAAAAAAATGGCCATGAGCCTTAATAAATAATCGACATTATTCTGATAATAAAGAGCGCTTGGGACTCGTGACCCTAATAAAAATAAAATGAACAGAACCCAAGGAGTAAAGGTCACCTAACGCCTCCGTGCCAGATATTAATGTACAATATTTTACCAAGTTTCCTCTTACGAAAAGGAGGGGGAGTCAGTGTTACACCCCTTTCATAATGTTTTTGCTAACGAAATTTCTAGAAATCAAGCGGACGTTGTTGTTGTTGTTACCCAGACCGTCCGACCTACCAGAAAGGTGTAAGGTAACTGTTTGGACGGCCGGGAAGTGCCAGCGAATTTAGACCGGAACCCAGTGGGGGGAAGCATCCACAGGGACCGTACCCTTCTTCCCCTACCACCAACCTCTCGGAAGGACTTACGGACTCACATGTTTAACGTGATCGTACTCCGCCTGAACATGACGGCAGTTTTGGCAGTGGCTGGAATCGAACCCGGGCCTACCGAGAGCAACTCCAGCGCGATAACCAATGGGCTACCGCGCCCCCAAGCGGACGTTGTGAAGCTTCCCAGTATAAAACGTCCGCGATTACTTTTGTTGCGGATTGCGTGCGTGGAATAAACAGTGCGTTATTATTAATAAACAGGACCTGACGTATAGCGAATGGTCACCAGGGTCTAATGGTCATCAGTGGCGAAGCATGATAAAAGAATTGAAGGAGGTATAAAACCAGGTACGAAAATCGACAAATAAAAAGTATCATGCTGTATATTTTAACAAGTTTACAAATAAAATAATATATAATAAGTGAATTACAACGAAAATTACTTAATGACATTTTGCGATTTTGCTATCAGTGGAACGCTGGATTTGCGTTTATCCGTGTAATGGATTCAAAAACGTTGCATGCGGGAAAACACAGTACATGGGAAACTTTATTATAAAAATTAAGGAAAATAAGTGAAGCAATAAATATACCACTCACAAGATATTATACTCTTTTACTTATTTTAAAAGCTTAATTTATATAAAGCTCAATAAAGTATTACATATATAAAAAATTAATGAAATAAAAATCCTATTTGAGCGATAATCATGCTAAATATGACACGCCCCCCTCTAACCTGCCCGTAACATACTCATCTGATGAATTTAACTGTTGCAAATCAGAGTATTAGATTTATGCAATTCAGACTTTTTACCGTTTCTATATAATCAAGTTAACTTTTTGCATACGGGTGGGACAGCGTCCATGGACGCCAATGTCTGCAAAGGGGGATCGAACAGTTTGGGATATAGGGTATGCCAAATACCTGTCTTTTTGGGAGGTTCTTTGTTTGGAATTGACGTTGTGCCACCAGAATTTACATCGCTTTTACAAACTCGCAAATGCTAAAGAATAAACAGTCCGATGCAATCCCTGATAAAACAGGTCTTTCTCGAAAGTTTATAAAATAAATAAAAGCGAGCGATCGTCTGTTAATTGAAATATATTCTCTGCGTGACTGGAATTAAAACGAATGCGTTAATTTAATACCAGAGGGCGCTGACTACCAACCTGCAGAAGGAATACAATTGTGTGTTCTAGGAAAACCAATTCCATTACTCCGTCTGATATTTTTAATTGGGTCTGCGTAGCGTGTTCAGATTCGTAGATTTCCATTTATTCATCTATACGGAACAATTATCTGAAATTGTTTCCTAAATGGTGTTTAAGGTAGAAAATGGGTAGTAAGACTTATTATGAAAATTATAAATTATCATTTATTCTTTTTTAAATTGATTATTTTTTCCAATTGTTAGTCGCAGTAGTTCAGCCCTAAGATAGCTAAATACTTTTTTTCCCCTCTGTAATACGCTCAAAAAGCTGAAAAAAAATCGAAAAAGTTACAATTATTGCGGTAGCACCCTAGGAAATATGTATTTAAAAACAACACTTTTTACAACTGGCGTTCTGGCTTCTTTTTTTTTTTTTTTTACTTCGGTGTTAACGGACAGGCAGGCATAACTACTGAACCCCATTTTAATAAATGAAAGCCCCCTTTTGTGTGTTTTAGTTGGAGGTACATAATTTTCTTTCTTTCTTTCTTTGAAGATACGTTTGATTTAGGATTTCAAAAAGCATGTTTTTCCCGATATTTTGTTCAGAGTTAGGCAGACCCATGGTTTAAACTCCTAAACCGATTTTAATCAATAATGACTCCTTTTCTGTGTTCTTGTGGGAGGCACATACTTTTCTTTTAAAACGTGAAGATTAATCTGATTTATAATTTAAAAATGGAAAACAAAAATCGAATAAATTATGCTCGGTAGCAAAGTACAATTTAAAATGCCCGCAGTATCATTGTTGTGTAATCATATCAATCGGCTCATGATTTCTACAAAACGTATTGAAATATCACAAAAACACCAATTCATTGAGTAAACTCCCCATTAAGTACATAAAACAAAAACTTCTTTCCAAAAAAAAAACTTATGAAATCTCAAAGTGGTGTGCTCCAAGTTTCCCCAGGACCAGAGCTGTACTTTTTAGGTCCCGATGACGGATCGCGTAACCCACCTTTCTAGTCGTAGTCAATTTTTTAATGCCTGTTCTTTTTCTTTCTTTTTAATTATTATTATTATTACTATTATTATTGTTATTATTATTATTTATATTATTTTTATTATTTATATTATTATTATTATTATCATCATTACTAGTAGGCACCTGTTGTTGTTGTTGAGACCCAGACCGTCCGACCTACCAGAAAGGTGTAAGGTAACACCTCTGTAGGCACCTGTGAAAAATCACGGGAAAAAAATATGTGTTTTATTCCAAGGAATTTAAATATGCAGGAGTCTCCATATGAGGAAAATCCCCATATGAGTTGCCAGAAATATTCACTAACGTTGAGGCCATTGAAGTGACCTCAGAGCATATCCATTTCCCCTAAGAAGGGCCTAAATAAATTTAATATTTTATTTTAATTAATTAATTAGGGCATAATCCAGAGCATTCCCGAAAGAAGAGCGGAAAAGATAAAGGAGATAGCGAAGACTCCAACTCATTCCATTGACCACAGGATTAGTCTTCACTATAGGGGGTTTAGATTAGCCTGACCTCTGGAGTTCTTTGTTACTCACACTGAAAATTATGTTATTTGGTAGTTACTGCTATTATTATTATTATTTGCTGACATCTATTAGTTAGTGAGACCATTAAAAAAGAATTTATATATATATAGCAAAATCTTCATTGAGGTTGAATAGATGGAGAATGATTAGAACTCGCTTCCAGAGCAACACTGAAATTTTAGGGCTGAAAATCATCCCTATAGACAGTCAATTGAGCCACCTGTAAAAGCAAAATTTTCTGTTCAGAGATCGAAATGTCGGGAACACGTGAACGTAACCATCATCGCCGTGAAAGGGCATAAATGCAGCTGTATAAAGGGAGTCAACCGCGCACACGTGTTACGGCGTTTCTCCGACAGAAGCACGCACGACACATAAAAGGGCCAATAATCTCTGTTCTTTTAGAAAAATTGTTTTTATAGCCCACGTGGTTGTGAAAAGAAAAGTGGAATGAAGTGAAAGGATATTTGTTATATATGCTGTTGATACTTATGTGGTGCAAGGCCGATGGACTATTGGGTCAAGGTGGGTCAGGGCCGTAGCCAGAGACGAAATTAAAGAGGACTGGAGTGAAATTCAAGAGGGGCTTAACAGTCTTGAAGGAGGGGGCTCACCAAAAACACAATTAATTATTAGTATTTATAAACCATAATAGTTACTATTATATATTTCAAACCATATAAATTATCAATAAATAATCGCATATTTATATTTATAAGTTAAGAGTTGATTATTAATATCCATATAGCTATTATACATCAATATTAATATATAATAATTATAATTGATATTTATGTATAAGCATTAACTAGTAGTAAAGCTGTTAAAGAATCGAAATTTTGTTTTTAAAAGTTGATACAAGGTAATGCTTAATATTAACTTTTAACTACTTTTCAGTTGATTTTGACTATGTAATGTATGACAGTGTGTAATGATGAAAAATTATCCTAAATACTATTGATAATATTGTCATAATTTTTATAATTTTTAAATTAAATATGTAAATAAATTGATAATCAGTATAACCACAAATTCAGATAAATTAAAAAAATCTTACAACAAAGTAAATAAAGATTTTTTTTTTTTATAAATTACGAAACAAAGTAATTTATAAAAAAAAAATCTCAAAAAGAAATTTTTTATGCAAAATTTGGATGACATTTTAGATGAAATTTCATATCACTATTAAAAGTATAATATGTTTATTAGGGGGGTGCTATTAACCTTTAAAATGACTCTTTAGAGTACTCAGGCAATAAACACTATGTCTGCGGAAGCGAAACGATGCAGGTGAAAAAGAATAATCGTCACTCCTCCAAAAAACCCTGCAGCTAAAACACATCTACTCGGGTCTATAGGTAGAAACTTTCCTTTAGTTTCTTCCAGTTAAATGATAGAAGTTGCTTGCTCATTTTTTTTTTATTTTCACTAAACACCCCAAAATTATTCTTTGTATCATCTTTAGGTTGTATTCATATTTAAAATTTTATATATCCTTTATAAAATTCATATATAAACTTTTCTTTAGTTACATATAGCAATTTTGCATCACTAAAATATTTTATTTATATTTTCAGTTTACAGTTTTTATAGGAGCCCCTATTTGTGTCTCACGGAATACAGCAGAACACAATTTGAGAAACGAAGAATATTTATTTGCATGAATGTTCTTTTAGACAAATGTTAATACGGACCTTGCTTTTAAACGCCGCTTTTTTTTTTTTTTTTTAGGGGGGGGGGGGTGTTAAAAGTGCCTTGAACCGCAAACAATCCCTCCAAATTTCGCATTTACAGAAGCTTTAATGTCTCCAACAGCCTGACAACTTATTTTAGCAAAGATTTAAGTGTAGCGTAGGAAGACGTCCAAGGTGTTTTCTTGAGTAGGAGTTGTAGACCACCTCGCTAGATAAAGACGGAGGCTAGCTTAGCCAAACCTTCCAAACCGTGGGCAGCCTACTTTTACGATTCTGCTGCAGGTAACACCCCCTGCCTGCGATTTTGAGGTTTTGCAAGGCCAGAGTGTCAATAAACTCGTCCGTATAAATGTAATTATGGAACCCTATAATTTCCTGATTGCTGTATCAATAAATGGGTGCAGAGAAAATTTGTTTTTATTGGTTTTCATTAATTGAGTAACAATATATTTTTTCATGACAAAGTGAACAGATTCTTATGTGGGATGCAGGACTTTGCAATAGAGGTTTCATAAATTAAACTTGGGCCTGTCCCGATTAATGGCCGGGACGAATTTCCTTTAGTTTCTGGACGGGAATGGGCACGAATGGAAAAAATGTAAGTTATATGTTAATACTACGAATACCGATGAGAAAATGTCAAATTTGACATGTAGCATAGTGGAATCTATAAATATAAAATGAAAAGCCCGTTTATTTATTTGTTGCTTGCTTGTTTGTTTGTCTGCTATAAAATTGGTAATATTCTATGAAAGTATGAAAGGTGCTATTTTCCATTTGGAACTTGGAGCAGCAACTCTGTGCGTATCGTCCTTTATACAATATAGAACGGATTCATTTGCTACTGTAAAAATGCATAACGTACAACTACTTTTATTCATTTGTATATAAATGTTGAATTTTTGTATATAAATGGTGTTTGTATACAAATGCAGATTTTTGATGGAATTTTTTTTTTTTCAAATTTGGTATAGTTATTCATTTTTACACTGAATGTAACACCTTCTATATTTCGAGTTTGTAGATTCATAAGTTGTCGAGATATTAATAAAATACGCTTCCATAGAAATAGTGTACTGCAGATGATTATTTTCTGAAACTTTATTTGAAGAAAAGGATAACCTCTTGCTTAGTAACAGAATTAATTCAAATGATTTTGCATAGCAGACGATTTCATTCAATCCACCCAATTTAAATAATAAGAAAATCAATATAAAAACAATTTTTATATATAACCGGTATCATAATTTTGATTATGTTATTTTAGTCAAAATTTGATATAAATTATATAAGATTTAGAAAATTACTGATATTTTCAGATTTTTAAGTCATCTGCTTTATTAAGGCAAATATTTTCCAAATGCATATATTTTCTATTGGGGTTAGATTGTTGCAGTACGATAAAAATATCACGGGCACAACTTTTATAGTAATTTTATCTTTTTATTTTAGACGTATGTTGACCAAACTTCTAATTCTTTATAAATTGGTTCACTATATAATGCTAAATATGCAACACTATATGTATTTAAATTGTTTGTCATGTAAGCTGTTATAAAATTCAAGATAAATGTTTAAAAAGTTACAGTTTTACAAAATATTTTCCAAACATAAAAATTCCTTAAACTCGAAAAATATAATTCAAACCTAAAAGTTCTATACTGAACACAATATCTCTTGCGCTGATGTAAAACAAATCTTCTCTAATCATGTTTTTAACATCAACTGTATAATATCTTAATATGTATTATTTATTCATTGCTAAAACATTGCGATCAATCGCAAAATGGTTCTGGAAACTTAACAAACAGCGCGTTGAATTAGAATTTCATGCCATTACTTATACTTTACACGAAACTTCTCAAGAATTTCCAAATTCTTCTACAAATAGTTCATATGCTCAAAGTTTGTTCCATCATCTGCAAATAACTTTTTCAAATTTGAGTCATTAAGAATTCCAATTCTTGTTATATCACACGATAAAAATACACCCTATCATTTTTTAAAGATACTTAACGACCTTTCACCCATTCAAGCAGTCGTTAAAACGACTTTACTTTATCTTTCAAGACAATAAGTTGCATGCGAATCCTGTAAAATTTAAAACTACTTAAAAATCGTCTGTTTTCGCAAACAGATAATTGCATCCGCAGCTAATATTCTGGCTGACAGATAAATTGTCTGACTGCTACAACTCCACTCATCTTGACTTTGATGACGCTAATGACGAAACTCCTCCTACCGTTGTACGATTAAGATCAAGATTAATTTATTCAAGACGGAAGGATGTAATCACAAGAGGAAATGTTCCAGAGGTTTAAAAGTTAGAATGTTCATTAGCATCGAGGGAGTTTAGCGGCGTGCTCGAAATTTTACGTAAGGTGACGTTATTAAGGTTTGCTGAGAGAATGAGCAGATTTCTTCCAGCAATCATTCGTTTTACTAACTGCTTGAATGCTTTCAATAAAGAACATCTACTTGAAAACCATGAACAAGGATTAGGGAATGGTTACTGTTCTGTTTTTGAGGAATTGGTTACTGTTCTACATGATCGGTTCCCAAACATTTTTGACTGAAACCCTTTACTAGTAAATTTTTATATGATCCCTGAAGGAAGTATTTTCTAGGCTAACGGTTCTAAATATTTGTTGGTCAATGAATCAAGTATGCAAAATTTATAGTATACTAGTGGGATGCTAGTATACTAAGGGGAAAATACCTAAACATAACCTGTAAGTTATTTCAATAGAATTTCTTACACAATCTTTACGTAACCATTTATGCAGGATAGGGACGAGGTATCCCAGTGGTTAGCGCGCGGGAATTGCACTCGGTTGGCCGGGTTCGATTCCCTCCACTACCGAAACTACCCTCGTGTTCAAGCGGAGTGCGATCACGTTAAACATGTAGGTCCGTAAGTCCCTCCGAGAGGTTGATAGTAGGGGAAAGAGGGTGCGGTCTCTGTGGATGCCTCTCCCATTGGATTCCGGTCTAAATTGGGTGAATAAAAAGAAAGTTATGGAGATTGTCGCGGAGGGCGCGGTAGCCCAGTGGTTAGCACGTGGTAATTGCACTCAGTTGGTCGGGTTCGATTCCCTCCACTACCAAAACTGCCGCCGTGTTCACGCGGAGTACGATCACTTTAAACATGTAGGTCCGTAAGTCCTTCCGAGAGGTTGGTAGTAGGGGAAGGAGGATATGGTCCCTGTGGATGCCTCCCTCACTGGGTTCCGGTCTAAATTGGGTGACTCTTCCCGGTCGTCCAAACTGTTACCTTACACCTTTCTGATAGGTCGGACGGTCTGGATCTCAACAACAACAGGATAATCTTTAACTCCAAGAAAATTTGTCATAGGGCCAACATTATTTGAAGGTCAATGTTAATATCAAATCAATGATAAAACCTGTATACATTTGTTAAAAAAAAAGTGCATACATATTTATAAATGAGACGAAAAATGAATAAGTTATTTCTAATTCATCTCTTAAGAAAGATAGGAAGTAATTGCATTTATGAAGTAATAGTTTACAGGCTCTAATTGCGTATTTAAGTTAGAGATCTGCAAAGGCCTAATTTAAATTTTTTTTACCCGGTATGGCCCAAAATATTATGATTTAACCCGGACGGACCCAAGTCCGAGAATTTTTCAGAATATTTCTCCAGAGCCCGATCCGGCCCGAATTCTTCCAAATCCTGGCCCGACCCGAATTTTTTTAATAAATTTAAATCTGTCTAAAGTTAACACATGGCTGCCTCGTACCATGATCGAAATTTGCCATTTAAAGAATTAAACACAATTCCTATTACATATAGTAAGTAATAAATAAAAAATAACCCAAATTTGAAAATCATTACAAATCAAGAATGAGCATAGTGAGTTTTTATAAGAGTATTCATCATTTTGGTTGAATAATCAAGGATGAAATGTGAAAGCGGCTGGCTCTTCACTAAGAATATGTTTAAAAAATACACATCTTTACCCATTTAAGTTATTTATTCATCAGTGAACAATGCAATGCCCTTTTTGTTAGCGTTCATTAGCATCAAATATTCTTCACTGCTGTGGAAATAAAACAAACATGTCATGTGCCACAATTGTTAATATTTTAAAAACATTTCAATGCTATTAAACTTTCTATATATATACATAAATATTATTTTCTCAGATTATGACAGTTATGAATATTTTTAAATTTAATAATTTTAAAATAAAAGTGTAAGATGCTTAGAATGCAAGTATAAATAAATTTAAAGACATTAATTCGTTTTATCTACACACTGATTTTAAAATAAATCGACTGAACTGCATTTCAATTTTTAAAAATAATTTATTTAATTTTAATAATTTAGAAATATTCGAAATCAAGTAATTGAAATTAAAATTACAGAAGAAATTGAAAATAAAATATCAGTGTTAAGTTTTAAATTAAACAGTACCTATTGAATATCCTACTTTCATCACCAGTCAAGTAATCACAGTATAGAAGCGATTACATGTTCTAGCGATAAATCTAAAAATCTGATGTGAGCAGCACATGACTTTCCCTGCAACTTACATCCACGTTCTCTTTATTTTAATTAAATTTAATTCACTTTTAATTCAATTTTCGTTTTCATTTGGTAACTGAATTTATTTTCAAAGGTGGCGTAGAGAAAATTTGAAAAACTAAAAGATCTCCAGAATGGCTAGTCCTAGTGTAATGGGGTTGGTCTTATTCTTTTCTTCATTAAAAATTACGTATAAAACAAGCATTTAATGGATATATTTGAGCATACGTAGTTTTTTAGTTTAGATTTTGACAATTTTTGCGGCCATTTTCGCAAAAAAAGGCAGGTCATTTTTTTCCGAATCATACCAAAATCTAATCAGCACCAGAGTAACCCACAAGCGACCTATATGCCGAATTTTGTGAAATTCACTCCATTAGTTTTTCATCTACAGTGGATACAGGCAATTTTTGAGGACCATTCCGCAAAAAAAGTCGAGTTCTTTTATCCCGAATCGTACTAAAAACTAATCAGCACCAGGATCACACCCAAGTGACTTACCTACCAAATTTTATGAAATTCGGTCTATTAGTTTTTGAGTTAGAGTGGATACATGTATTACACAGACAGATAGACACACAGGCACACACACAGAGACACACACAGAGACGTCACGCTAAAAATTGTTTTTTCGTGTTCTAGAGATCTCATAACTTGTAGATTCGTCGAAAACCCGAGTTGCGATTTTCGGCATGATTCCAATACTTTCCCTATACATTACCATGCATTGCAGGGAAAGTAAAATTATAACAAATTGCAACTCGCACTTGACCAACGACTAAAACCGAATGATCATTTACTCAAAAATTAAATTTGTAATGCATTTCCTCTCTATTAAACTCATAGATCACATGTTACGATATATGACATTTGTTACATCGTCGTCGTATATTCATTTTGTTGCAGCCAGGCCAGAACAATTTTTTTTCTTATTTTGTGTTATTGTAGCAAACAATTTGATTCTTCCGGTACTAGTCCATCTGGAAAATAAAACTAATCAGTAGGTGAGAGTTGCAAAGAGCAATGTTCAATTTTAACTTCGGAATGCTTTCGAACAGATAAGTCTTCAATTTTCTATTTGAATTTATTATTTTTCTGTATCCGGTTCAATTTACCCATTTGTGTTCTCTGAATAGAACAAAATTTTATGAGAGGGATACTTTCATCCGCTTATTAAGAATTTTATTTCGTATGTAATGTCAAATTTTTCTATTTCAATTTTGACCTAGTTTTGACTTTATTTTATTTATTTTTAATAAAACTTCGCCCGAGCCGGCAATAATTTATAGATTTAAATTTTGGCTCACGGGTGGACACATTCTATGAAACTCGCTAGTAGGGGATTAGGGAGAGTTCAGCGGCACTTCAGAGGCGGTGAATCCCTATACTTTAACATGGGGAACCCTCCGTGGCCAGAAAATGAGTGCATCAACAGAGGCGGTGGTAATGTCCCATGCTTTAACATAGGGGTTCTCAGAAGTCGGTGTGAGGCAGCACAGTTCCATAAGGTGACATCACAGAAGAGAGTGGAGTTTATGACGTATATTGTTTTTTCCTTTTTTGTTTTTAGTAACAAAATTTCGTAAATGCAAGTTTTTTTCTTATAATTTTTCTAAAATGTAAGTTTTTTTTTTTTTCAACAAGTCGGATTTTGAGGGTTGTTGGATTTCTCTATGGGAAATAACATGAATTTTAAGAATGTGCCGTTTTTAGCGTTTTTTTCACAAAAAGTTTTCAAAACGTTAAAAAAACAACAAAAATGTACGTTTTTTCAACAAGTTGAAGTTTTGGAGTTGTTGGATTTCTCTATGGGAATTAACATGGGTTTTCACACTTTTGTGTATTTTTTGTAAAAAAAATGTGGTTTTTCGCAAAAAAGCGGCCAAAAATGTGTTTTTTGAAAAACGCGGAATCGGCCGATTTTTTTCAAACTGTCGGATTTCTCTATGGGAATTAACATAGGTTTTCACACTTTTGCAATTTTTTGAAAAAAAATGTGCGTTTTTGCAAAAATGCGGCCAAAAAAGCGTATTTTTAAAGTAGCAGAATCGCGTGAATTGGGTGTATAGAAGGGGTGTGTTTCCTCAACCATTTCGGTCTTGGATTTTAATATTTGTAAACATAAATATTTAAAATAATAGCAGATACTTGTTTTCAACTATCCAAATGTAGTAATGTCTCTTTAAGAAATTAGATGCTGTTAGAAAAATATATTATTTTTTTATTGTGGTCCCACCTCCACCCGGTGTATAGGATACACCGCCACAATTTCTATTTTTTTTCTTTTTTTTTTTTCTCCTTTTCTTCCCTTCTTTCTCTTTTTCCTTTTTTTTTTTTATTTTTTTATTTTAAAGTGTCCGTAGGCATAACTTGTAATACCGTCCTCGAGCAAATATCTTTTATCATCAATGGGTGACAAAGCCACCTTGTTCTGGCATACAGTGAATAGTTTATGATGGCTACTATCAATTCTAATCTGTTCTTCCATGGTAGGTCTAACACTCAACAGGCATTGTCTATAGTCATTGTGTGTAATTTTCCGTGCAACCACATGTGTAGAAACACCTTTAGCTCTTTTCTTTTCTCCAGCAGCTGATAGAATAGAGTACATTTTAGGTCTAAGTCCTATAAACTCTTGAATGGGGGTTGAATTCAGTTCATCTTTAAAATATCCAATACGCTTTTTATTGTCTTCACTGAAGAGGGGATGATCCTTGGGATAGTCAGAAAAATCATACAGGTGTTTATGTTGGTTCATATCTTCATAAATATCAGCAGTTTGGATTTCATAAGCCAATGAATCAGTATCGGTGAAGAGAAGCGAAGCTTTTTCACCATATTGGCTTTTAATATGTTTATAATGAAACTCATACATCAGGAGTTTAGATAACTCCAAGATAGCAAAGCCAACGTATATAGGCCGGTTCATTAAAATGCAATTCCTTACACGTTCAACACCCACCAGATCTTCGCTAAAAATCCTGATAGCTCTAAAAGCTGGAGATGCCACCACCTTCAGGGCCCGCTTTGAAGAATTCACTAGTTCAATATTCACTCGATTTCGAAGATTCTCCATCGTTTTTCCAAACACAGCGTTATTAAGCAATTTAAAAAAGTCTTTCTCAAAATTAGTCTTTGCCTTCTTTCTTTCTTCTGTGTTAAATTGGATGTATTTCTCCAACCAGGGCTTCTGATTAAATTTTAAGGTCATGTGAATTTTCTTAAGTCTTAAACCTAATGATAGGTATAGCTGAAGGTTCCGATAGTGAACAATATAATGTTTCTTGTCATGCAGATTGGGTACCAATTTCGTAGTACTAACAAAATGTCCATGATGTAACTGTTGAACTAGTCGTTCAGCATAGGGGGAGAGCATTTCTCGTTCAATCTTCACCCTTTCAGGGGCTAGAGGGTATTCATTATGATAATCATGTAAGGATTCAGGATACTCCAGATCCACTTCAAATATATACCCCTCTTGGGTATTATCCTTTAGACTCATTATCCAGGATTCATTCAAATTTTCTGTAGATATCCATTCAAAGCCACCATAGGGCAATGGTTGAGACATGGCCCAACCATATAGGTTATTAGCATCAAGATAGATAATGTGCTTATCAGGCTTAGTAGAATCGTAATTTTCCAAATAACGATTATTAGCCTCGGATCTACGCTGGCTAATCATACATATGCCACCGCGGATTCCACGTTCTATAAACAGTAACATATTTTCATCTGTGAGTAGTTCTAAGGTTTGCTCAGTCATTTTTAAAGAGGCCTGCCAAGCCAGTCCAGGGGCGGTCATCATATGGGCGGCATCTAAATCATAGTTCTTCTTGCAAATTTTTCGAAAATTCTCAAATACATCGGCTAACAGTAGCACATCTGTTTTCACATACAGGTCGTGATAGTCTCCCAAGTTCTTTATGTTGAAGGTATCCCATACAGTTTGGGCATGCCGATAATCTTCACTCTTAATATCTTCTCCTTTAATATCATTATGAAATGCAGAAGGGGGAGGGAGTACATTTTCATCAAATTTTTGAAAGGATGTCATATAGCTATAGGGATATACTCCTTTCCTAATAAGAGCATTCTGTTGTACTATATCAGGGAAATGTTCTCTGAGAACATGAAATTCACTCAAGTCTAAATTGGAAACTAGCTTTTCCAGGGAAGCATTCAGAAACTGTAGGCTATCAATAAATTGTAAACAGACACGGGGCCCCTCTTTCTTTGAAATCTTAAAAGATATGTATTTTTCAATATTAGTGGCAATCACATCAATTTTATGGTCTTGCAATTTTCCAAAACTCAGCATAATATGATGAGAGTCATAATTTTTTAAATTATGAAACACTACAGGAATATTAATACTTTGCCTATAGTTAAGATTACAGGCATTATGCAGGGCACCTCTATAGGCTCCAGTCACGTGATTGTGATCACGCACACGATCTGTTTTCAGTTCACGATGGCACACGTTACAATGGGTAGCTCTTTCAAAGTCAACTTCATTCTCTTTAGTCATTCGTAGTGGTTTAACATAACGTAATTTTTCTCCAAGATACTGTTTCTCCATTATTAAGTTGTTAAGAAAATGATTCACAGGGTCGATACCTCGATACACAGTAGCTTGTTTCAGGCATTTTCCATCAGGCCCTATAATAATATAAGCATATCCACAAGGTTCATGAATTGCTAGTCTATGCGTGTAAGATCTAATATTCGAGGGTTTAGTAGTGTCTTCTTTAACGATCAAGGCTTCAAAGTCAGCATAAATGATGAAAGGGATAGAATGCTGATACTGTTTGTTCGTGAATTGGAGATATTTCTGATCTTCCGAGGGCATTTTAATGCGCTGAGGTGCATGTTCTTTACAATATTGAGCATGATCTTGCAAAAGATCGTCTCTGCTGTAACGATGTAAACATCTATAACATATATATTGGACTCCATTGTGCTTAGTTATATCTCCCAGCAAGCGTGACATATTCCTTATGAGAGTATAGTGTTGCTTATCTTCATCACTAATCAGCAGGAGATTCACACAGTCTTCATCTTCACGTTTGGATATATGCAAAGGAAAAATATCTTCATCTTCGTATCCATATACATTTATTCGTATATTATTCAATTTTTCAATCTGAGGAATCTTCACAACTGAGATAGGGTATTGAATATCTCCAAGTTTAATGTCATTTTCAAAACTTTTATAATGTGACACTCTTTCAGGCTTATATTCACGGGATATATAGTATTTGTGGGCTAATAGGCACCACACCAGGCATTTCTCGTCTTCATTTCGAATATTGAGTAAAGCTTTCTTGGCTGCAAGTTTTGTTGGCAAGGGTATATAGCTAGAAGCTGCAAGAGGCTTATACTTTGCACAGAAAACATCTATCTTTCGCATCTTTTGTAAAGTCCATCCAGAGCCTCGGCTGACAAATTCTTCGAATAACTTCAAGATTTGTGAAAAAGCTTCTTCAGCATTGTTGGGAGGGGTATCATCACGAAGTTCTGTCACAACATCTGTTCTAAAATATGAGCTGGATACCTGTTGGTCATTTGCAACGTCACGAATAAATTGCACATCCGCAATAAGATACCACTTAATAGATCTGTATGCATCAAGTTCGTCTTTTAATATCTTCAATAGCTGAGGGCGAATTTCATCAAAACATAGCATAAGATCCTTCTCTACACTTTCAGTGGGTTCCAGAGTGTGTACAGAGAATACATCTAAACCCTTCTTCTTCTTCGCTGCAATCTTGGGGCGTTTATTAGAAGTTGAGGCTAAAGCAGGAGCTTTTCTCTTTTTAGAACCATGTTCAATACGCTGATGGCGCAGGGCATCACTTTTCTTGCTGAATATAAGTTCACAATGCATGCATTTCACACCATCCTTCAGATGAAGTAACAGGTGGCGCTTCAGGTTATCTCGTCTAGTAAACTGTATGGAGCATTGAGTGCATTCAAACACTTTAACGGGAGAATGCGTATTCGCATGTCTAGCCAAGTCTTCCTTACGAACAAATGCACGTTCGCATACCTTGCATCGATAAGTCAAGGCATCATCGTTAGAATGAATCTTCATATGTCTTGCTAAGGCATCTTTTCTGGAAAAGTGCTTATTACAAGATAAACACACCTGCAAGAGATAAAAAAAATACAAGACTTTAGTATAAACACGCTATTCTCGGTAACAATGTAATACATTTCAGATGTATATATATCATTACAGATGTATATAAAGTAATTGCTAACCCATTATACTATCCCCATTAGAAATAATAAAATTCCTGGATTAAAGAATATATCCATATAAGAATATATCCATACAGGACATTTCATGTAAGATCCCCAAGACATTTCATTAAATTCATAAAAACACTCATTAAAAAAGTTGTTACGCATCATAAAAATACAAAGTTTAATAAAATAATAGAATAAAATCACATTAAAACAAGTACTTACATGTCCAATCCTGTTCAAAGAGGGTGTATTACGCATAGGAACGTCAGTAACGGTAGGGATAGTACCTCCGATATTACTTTCTAAGGCAAACATACTCGCAGAAGAACTTGAAACACGACTTAACAGCACGAAACTCACAACAGAAATGATAAAATCGCTGCTTAAAGACCACCTACATCCATTCATAAAAAATAGTTCCTGGTGTATCCTTCCGCCAAGGTCACCCCAAGGTTATTCCTAAAGAGTTCTTGATGTATCCATCCGCCAAGGGTATGTCAAGGTCACGTGATAGTTATATCACGGTTACCGCTAGATTTACAACACGCGAATGTAATTATGCACACATCCGATAAAAAATAAACAATTCGTTCAACATCGCAATCGATTATATCCTTTTTAATAATCGTAATCGATATATTAAATAAATTCACATCTTTAAAAAATAATAGATTTTAATAAAATAATGAAAGAAAATCCATTTGCGAGACCCCTTAAAACCTCCAATCGTTATGCAATACAACAACGCGCAAACCTAAAAACCCCGAATAACATATACTCCTCTCTCCCCCTCCCTCCCCGAGACACCAACACTCACTTCCCCATACACTAAACGTAACCCATAGCAACCGGAATCCATAATAAAACATTCACCTTCACCCCCAACGTACATCCAAATACACAGTCATTCAACGTGAAACCCGTATTTTTACAGCAAAAATCACTTTACAGGGATTCATAGAACAAAAATCCCTAAAAAATCAACAAATTCACCCAGAAACTAGCTAAAACCCTCAAATTACTTATAATTATCATCTACATATGCTATATAACCATTTATAACCTTAAAAAGGTGAGTATGCTAGTAGTAAAGAAAGGGGCGTTCTGCAACAAAGGCTCAGCGATGCTCAGCGCTCAGCAAAATGGCCGCCATCTTGGATTTACCCCCCCTTTTACACCCCCGTCCAGGATTACGAAAATCACACATCCACAAAAAGTTGGCAAGTATCGCCATTTACCGGTGATGGCCAGGACAAGATGAAAATTCAAATGACCGTAGACGATGTGACCTGATGTGAATTATTTTCACAAAAACTAATACAATCATATAACGGGCTCAAGACGAGCTACTCTAATGAGGTTAAAAATTCAAAGAATAAAAATATACTACAAAAGACAACGACATATTAAATCTATACTTTCTAACTACTCTGGTTCCCAAGTTATTTAAAAAAAACGAATTTATTTATGCGACGGGCCAGCCCGATGAAGTTTAAAATTCAGAGAATTAAGAAATATTACAAAGGACAATGACATACTAAATTTGGACCTTCCAGCTGCTTTGGTTCTCGAGTTATTTAAAAAAAAACATTCATATGACAGGCCCAAGACGGGCTAAAAGACAAAAGGCATACTAATTTAGAGTTTTTAGCTGCTCTGGTTCTCGAGTTATTTCCAAAAATCTAACGAAGTCTCAAAAGTATAATACAGGCACCATTGGAAAATAGTCATTTTGCTTTTGGATGTTAACTAACACCACCTAGCGGCCATTTTCTCGCTAGAGTAGTTACTCCGTTTTGCTGACGAAAGAACAGGCATTTAGATAAAGGTGGCTATATTTAAACATAAAGTTCCTTTTCAGAGAGGTGTTGACATGATATTCATGTACAATGGAAATATACTAGATACAGAGTTACTTTCAGAGGAGGTTCAAACGTAAAGTTTACTTTCAGGGGAGGTTCAAACGTAAAGTTTACTTTCAGGGGAGGTTCAAACGTAAAGTTTACTTTCAGGAAAGCTTCTAACATGGTGTTTGTTCACGTTCAGAGGAACAGATACGAATTTTACTTTCAGAGATGTCCAATTTTAAAATTCACTTTTAGAGGGAATGCAAACATGGGGCTCATTTTTAGGGAAGGTATATATATGAATATAATTTTCAGGGGTAGTTTAAACACAATGTTTATTTTCATGAAGGTGTAAACATGATGTTCATTTGCAGGGGAATATAGATAGCTATTCTCAGTAGAGGTATAAAAATTATATGGTAATTATAATAAAAATGGTATGGTGATTTTATGGTAACTACATATACGAAGTTTACTCTCAGGGGAGGTACAGTTTATGTTTAGGGGTAGTGTAAGCATGGAGTGCACTTTCAGGACAGGTATAAACAAAGTTCGGTTTCAAGGGAGGTTCAAACATGACTCTCGCTTTTAGAAGTAGTTCAAATATGATGCTCATTTCAGGGCCGCCCCCCTACAAACATTTGTCACGGAAAGCCCTTTAAATTAGATTTTCCGATTTTTGTGAATATTTCATATCTTCTCCTTCTTCAAAAAAATATATTGGGGATCCGGGCTCCCTCTAAAACCTGCCTCCTTGAGTGGTACCCATCCCCTCTATGGGTGGCCTTGTTCACTTTCATAAGAGGTTCAAACATGAAATTCACTTTTTAAGGAGTTGTGAAGGTAAGAAGGTCAAGAACACCAAATCTAAATGAATTTATTGCAAATATTTTTAAGCTATTCTGCGAGCAAAGCACTCCATACAAATAGTTTTTTTAAGCTAGATGGACGTTTTCGTTTTTATTGTTGATTCCCATCCGTAACCAGCTTGTTGAATTATAATTTCACCCGTCACTCGGTCGAGGTGGATGTCCCGCAGATATTCCGACCGGGTGGCTTTTTTTAACGCGGGGAAAAAGACAAAAATGTGGATGTTTTGAACGTGGGAACTGGCTTGAGGAGACCCAGTAATTGGTTTTTAGTTTTAGTATTGACTTTAAGACTCGATGACCGAGCGACGTCGGTAGTAGAAATAATTTCACACGCTCATCAATGAACGATTTCGCTGCTCGTCATTAACGACGTAAGAAAATAAATTGAAAATGACGAAGACGGAATAGTTTGGTGTGCATGCTAATAATTTGAAGTAATGATGAGTAGTTGGATAGTAACAGTAAGGATTTATAAGACAGTATTGATGCATTTGTAAGATAGAATAGCGATAAGTAAAGGATTTGTAGAGTGAAACAGGCGTAAGAAATTCCCGGGTCCCAAGCAATCATACGGGGCTCCCTACTCACAGGAAAGGACTGATAATTTGCGACACTTCCCCACCCGTCTAAAAATAAAACTCTATCATCGGGGAATTATCATAATTTTCCATTTTATATTAACAGTGTACTTTAATTAGTAAAAATCTGATGTGGGCAGCACATGACTTTCCCTGCAGACTTATATTAACGTTCTCTTTATTTTAACTAAATTTATTTCACTTTTAATTCAATTTTCGTTCTCATGCGATAACCGGGCTTATTTTCAAAGGTGACGTAGGGAAAGTACGGAAAACTAAAATATCTCGAGAACGGCTAGTCCTAGTGTAATGGGGTTGGTCTTATTCTTTTCGACGTTAAAAATTATTAAATCAGCGTACTAAATCAGCACGTATTAAATCAGCATTTAATGGATATATTTGAGTATACCCAGTTCTTTAGTTTAAATTTGGACGATTTTTGCGGGCCATTTTGCAAAAAAAGGTAGATCATTTTTTTCCGAATCGTACCAAAATCTAATCAGCACCAAGGTGACCCACAAGTGACTCATCTACCTAATTTTGTGAAATTCGGTCCATCAGTTTTTCAGTTAGAGTGGATACAAGCTTTTGCGGGCTATTTCGCAAAAAAATGCGGGTTCTTTTATTCCGAATCGTACTCAAAACTAATCAGCACCAGACTCGCTCACAAGTAACTTACCTACCAAATTTTGTGAAATTCGGTCCATTAGTTTTTTAGTTAGAGTGGATACAAAATCTGCACAGACAGACACACACACAGACGTCACGCAAAAAATAGTTTTTTCGTATTCTAGAGGTCTCAAAACGTGCAGATCCGTCGAAAACTCGAGTTGTGATTTTCGGCATGATTCCACTACTTTCCCTATACATTACCATGTATTGCAGGGAAAGTAAAAATGACACTTTTAATATTTTTGTTCTCAAATATATATAAATTTGCACTCATAAATAGCATAAATTCTCACAAATTGCACGCAACTGCTATAGATTCCTCCCAGGCGACGCTGTGACAGCGCATGCGCAAATGTAGATGTGTCCAAACATTGGTTGACGTGAATGAAGGGGATAACACCTAATAATTGGTTATAGAATTTAAATCTATAATGAATGTAGGAAGTAGAATAAATTTGTCTGTGTTTGTTATCCATGGCTCGGATTGTTTACTACCATCAGCATGAATTCCGAATTTGCGACATAAGTTCAGAATTCACGACATGTTGCCGAAATACCACGGAAACCTCGATTTTGGGTAAGAGGTAAGAAATCTATTTTCTTTGAACGTTTTGTTCTCGATTCTGGACTAAACTAAAAATGACTGAAATTGAAAAGTTGAAGAAAAAATGAACGTCAGTTAGAACTTTAGACGAGGAATCAGAAAGACAAGGAATCATAGACGAGGAATCAGACATGATGATAAATTTAGAGTATTAGAAAAGTTTCGCTACTAAACGAGCCTAAAAGCCAACAAAAACAGAACATTAAGATAAAAAATCTGATGTGGACAACACATGACTTTCCTTATGCAATGCAATGAATTTACTACTTTTACAGTTAAAGAAAATATTATTCTTATAGTAGATACTTATATTCTTTCTAAGATATTGAATATTCATAAATTAGTCGCCATTTTCATTGATTTAGTGTCATTTTTATAAATTTGGCGTGATTTTAATTAATTTGGCAACAATTAAAAATGCCGCCAAGTTGGCGACATTTCGCCAAATTCGTCGCCAAAATCTCGCCAAACGTTATGGATGGAGAAATAAGTTATTCTTACAGCAGATAAATGACTATTGGCGTTCAAATACAAAAGTATTACTCAAAGTATCTTTTTTCATGAATGGAACGAGCTAGATCCACGAGAATGATGTCCCCCAATTTATCGCATGGTATTACATATGAAAAGTGAGCATGTTTTTCAATAGGAAATATATTTGTTTTCATTTTATATAACTTTGATAATTTTTTTTTTAAAAATGTGCAATATCTCGAGAACGGTTCATGTTACCGTTCTAAAATTTATGTCAATCGCTTTCTAATGAAAAATTACATAAGAAATGTCTATTTGCGTAACATTATTAGTGGTTTTGATTTTTTGACGATTTTTTCAAAATTTCACCCGAAAATTTAGGGAGGGTTCTGAACATTCGATTGCGTATAAAAACAATAGACTTCCAGTGTTTACGGATTGTGATGTTTGTACCAAATTTCGTTCGAATCGGTCCATTCAATCGTCAGTTATCATCTCCACAGACTCACTGACACACACACACACACACACACACACACACTTTCACACACACACACACACACACACACACAGACATCACTTCAAAAATGTTTGATTCGTGATCAGGGATGCTTGAAACGTGCTCTCCTGTCGAAAACTCGAAATCGAATTTTCGACAATACTTTCCTTATACATTATGTATATAAGGAAAGTAAAAATCTCACAAAAGTTGATAAAATTGAACATGAAGTTCAAACTTCTGAGGAATATCGCGAGAAAATAACTTCAATGAAGAGCCAAATTTCGAAACGAGTCAAAGAGTTATTAAGTAATGATTCATCAACAAATTTGACGTTTGCAGAAACCGTAAAATTTGATAGGAATATTAAGTGCAGTTAAACTTCTGAAATATCTATTGATAAATTCTATGGAGATATTACTAAGTGGATCACTTTTTGGAAACTTATCTCCTCACTAGAACCTTATCCCCAATCTGGTGGCCTCCTTTAAGCGACTGGAGCTCTAAGCCTAAAATATTACATTTGTGAAAAAAGGTTATAAAACTGAGAACTTTTAAAAAGAAAACCATTGCTCTCTATGTTAAAAGGGCCATTTAGTTAAAAGGTCAGATGAACTATATTGGTCAGACAAGCACTGGCAACAACCCCCTTTTCCGATGCGTATACATAAAAATTCAAAATCAATGAGAGTATTTTATTCTCCTCCAATGTTTTTATGTCTATCGGTCAGTTTTCAGTACACCAATCAAGGTAAAATCGAAACTGTAGAAAGGTGTAGATAACGTAATCTGTAGAAAGCAAATTCTTAAATACACCCTAGAAGTATAAGCGTGTCCACAAATTACCAAGCAACGTGCACTCTAGAACTTTAAAACTTCCTGAGTTTAACAGTCCAAAATACGCGTTCGTCTGCAATAATATTTTAACCAATTCCAACATAGTTAAAAAGGGTTAATGACTTTGGTCATTCTGTCTGTCTGTCTATCTGTCCGTTCACAAGGTAACTTCCGTAAACATAACTTTATCGAAATGGCATTTCAGTATGTTGACGGTCTATGAGATGTTTGGGAATGAAAACGAATAATATCACCCAATTAGTTTCGGGTTTAAACCGATCAGAAAAAATGAATTACACTGAATCCTATGGGACTTAATTTTTTAAATATTTTTTAAGCGAAGTTAAAATTCACAAACTGCTTTGAAAATTTTAGAAAATATTCAAGTTATCACATAAAATGTGTGAAAAATGTTCAACAAAATATGTTGGGTAATTTTCAAATTAAAACAATAATTACATCCATATTATAGGAAGAGATCACGTGACTCATCGCAAAATAAAATATGGCTTCCATTTTTCTCCACTGTGTGTTCTTTCTACAGATGTTTAAAGGGCGCTTAAACTTATATTTAATGTTACATTTACATCCGTCATTAAACTGCTTTATCTCTTAGCATTATATGTGTATCTAAATTCTATGCCAATGTAATTACAATATTTTTTACTTTATATGATCACTAAACTTTTTTTATTCATACAACGAAGTCTAATTTTAACATTAAACTATAGCATACAGAATGCAAACAAATCAAACTATTGTAAGGTGAGCTATATATAAGAATTGCTGAATTTTTTCACGCAAAATTATTTAGCTCTGGAGTCTGAAATATGAGTGATATAAATAAAATATTCATTGATTTTACATAGAGAGGCAGATGATTTTAAAATGAAATGGTTTGCCGTAGTTACAACAGTTTCGAAGAACTAATTTAACATGCGATAAGCAAACTACATAGATTCTATAATAATGAAATATTATAATGATGACGTAACATTAATTGCAAAAGCATCGTAAACACTTCATAAATTATACTTTTGATGACGTCATTTGAATAAAGTTAATCTTGTGTATAACTAGCAGTGTCTTTTTCGATGAAGTTTTAAGATGCATTTTGTCGATGGCAATTTTTGAAGCAGCTTAAAATGTAAATAAAATTGCTTTTCAGTAAGAAAGTGTTTCATAATCAATCCTTTATGCATGATTGACCTTTCTTGTTTTTTAAATCACACAGTTCCAAGTTCGTGTAGCACTCTAATGTTAAAACCATAGAGCTAACGGGAATGAGTTAAAACTTTATGTTGGGAAAACGTTAAAATCGTTTGAGAGAAAAATTTAGGTGGCACTGCTGTAAAATAATTCCTAGTGCATTGTATGCGTTTTTATGGCGAAACTCTCGTATTGAATTAAATAATAATTATTTAAACATTTAATTTCGTAGAAATAAATTATCAATGCTAAATTAAAACTCAAACAACAAAATACTCCTATTTGAATTTATTTAACCTTTCAATTTATTTTTGTCTCTATATAATCCTATTTTACAACTAGGAACTAAACTTTTATCACCTCTGTTCACAATTAGGGAATTTTAATGTAAAAATATTTCCCGTTATGTCAATTTGAGAACAGAGGCGATGTTACTAACACTAGCGCCACCTATATATAATTGTCAAAGAATTGAGGCATTTTCAAACTTTTATCCATAGGAGTTTTATTTCCTTTCCCCTAACTCCATGGTTAATATCAATCACACACTTTTTGCAATGGTTACCGTTGATGATGCCGGGTGAACATTAACTGAAATAATTTAAGTGTGTCTTTATATAATAGACAATAATTCCTGAGTTCATAAATTGTTATAGAAAAGAAACTTTAGATGGTTTAGTTGGTATTATTTTGACTTTGGAAAATCATATAATTTTATTTAATTGATTTCAGTGATGATATACATAAGAAAAGCTGATATCTTTATCTGTCAAATTAGGCAACCCGAGCGACAGATTATAGTTGCCGAAATATAGAAAATCCTGAGGCTTTTCGGAAATGTTGCCAAGTTGTTGATAATGCAGAATCAAATTTAATTTCTGGTAATTCCTGTCTCTGGGAATTATTAATAACCTTATATATTCTTACATTATAATAAATTATGAATAATCTTGCATAATAAAGCGAAATGTCTCTGTGTGTGTGTGTGCGGTCTGTAGCAGGAAATTTAAGAGTCGAACGGACATGAAATTTGGTACTTATGTACTTCTGGATCCGGAAAGGTACAGCTTGGCGTTAGTTATCTCATTTTTTTAATATCGAACAAGTTTTTTAGTTATTTTATGTTTTAGTTCGATTCACAATGATTTTGGACGAGAGCTCTTCCTGAGAGCTCTTCCTGAGAGCTCTTCCCTGAAAGCAGCCACCGCCAGATGGCGCTGGTCTCTAATAAGAGATCAAAAGCCAAGGCGCTAACGTTAAAAACAATCTAAATTTAATGCAATAAAGTAACCCATATCTTTGGAAATAACTGAAGAATTTGTGTGAAATCTGGTGTGATTATTGCAAGAGGTATACACAAAAAGTCATTTGATTTTCAGAGAGATTGAACTGATATATTTGTAATCTTAAAACTTTATTTAACTTGATTTGGTGTTCGTTCAAGCCTTTGAGATCCAAATTAATCAGGTTCATTCATCACAGTAACGTGAAATTCGGGATGACGTTTTCTCTTGTGGTACGTTTCAGTTCTTTCGATGTTGAAACTTATCGGGCTGGCCCGTCCTGGGCCCCGCCATAGGACTGTACACGTTTTTAGAGAATATCTCGAAAATCAGAGCAAGTAGGAAATATAAATATAATACATCCTTTTCTTCTGGTGTATATTTTAATTCTTTCGGTATTAAATCGTATCGGACTAGCCCGTCTTGGGCCCGCCTTAGAAATTCACCCGATTTTGCGGAATAACTCGAGAATAGGTATATATCTAAAAATTTCAAATTTATCATATCATTTGCGGTATATTTTAACTCTTTGGATTTAAAACCTTATCGGGATAACCCGTCCTGAGCTTAACAAAAGGAATACTCGTTTTTTGAGAATAATTCCAAAACTGTAGCAGCTACAATGCTTAAATTTAGTATAACACTCTCTTTTAGGGTATATTTTATTTCTTTGGATTTTGAACGTTATCGGGCGAAGCCGTCTTGGGCCTGACATAGGAGTGTACTTGATTTTCAAGAATAACTTGTAAATCGGAGCAACTAGAAAATCTAAATTTAGTATATCATTTTCTTTTGGGATTTATCTTAATTTAGATTTTGAACCTCATCAGGCTATCCCGTCTTAAGTCCGATTTAGGAATGCACTCGTTTTTGACGAATAACTCGAGAACCGGAGCAGCTAAAGATTCGAAGTTTAGCACGCTGCTGTCTTTTGTGGCGTATTTCATTTTTTCGATTTTGAACTTTATTCGGCTAGCCCGTGCTGGGCCCTCCATAGGAATATACTCATTTTTTTTTTAGAATAATTCGAAAACCGGAGCAGATAAAAAAGTACAAATTTAGTATATCCCTTTCTTTTGGAGTAAAATTTAGGACGTTGGAATTTGAAACGTATCGGGTTAGCCCGTCTTCGGACTCCCTTAAGAGCCCTTTTGTTTGGGTTGAATAACTCGATAATCGGAGTAGCCATAATTTCCAAGTTTAACATTTCGTTATCTTTTGTGGTGTATTTTAACTCTTCAGATATAACACATTATCGGGGTAGCCCGTCCTGGGCCCGACACATTAATGTATACTCATTTTTTCAAATAACTCAAACAGCAAATCAACTATAGCTGATATTCTATAGAATATTCAATATATCATTGTCTTTTAGGGTATATTATAATTCTTTATATTTTGAACCGTATCGGACTAACCCGCCTTAGACCCTCCTTAGAAATTCCCTCGTTACTGAGGAATAACTCGGGAACCGGAGAATCTAAATATTCCAGTTTTAGCATGTCGTTGTCATTTGCGGTATATTTTAACTCTTTGGATTTAAAACCTTATCTGGCAGACCGACATAGGATTTCCAAAAATCGAGAAAATTCCGATGTCGTGTTCAATTTGGGCTAGCCTGATAAGGTTCAAAACCCAAAAAGTTAAAATATACCGCAAAATTCAAACACATACCAAAATTGAAATTTTTACCTACTCTGATTCTCAAGTTATTTTTAAAAAAACGAGTGCATTTCTAAAATGAGCCCGTTTCGGGCTAGCCCGATAAGACTCAAAATCTGAAGAATTAAAATATATCCCTTAAAAAAATAATATACTAAATTTAGGTTTTCTGGCTTCTTCGGTTTTCGAGATATTATCATAAAATCTGATGTGGGCAGCACATAACTTTCCTTATATAATGCAATGAATTTACTACTTTTACAATAAAAAAAATCTGATGTGAGCAGCACATGACTTTCCCTGCAAACTTATATCCTCGTTCTTTTTATTTTAATTAAATTTAATTCACTTTTAATTCAATTTTCGTTCTCATTTGGTAATTGGACTTCAAAGGTGGCGTAAAGAAAATACGAAAAAACTAAAATATCTCGAGAACGGCTGATCTTAGTGTAATGGGGTTGGTCTTATTCTTTTCTTCGTTAAAAGTCACGTATAAAACAAGCATTTAATGGATATATTTGAGCATACGTAGTTTTTTACTTTAGATTCTGACAATTTTTCCTGACTATTTTGCAAAAAAAGACAGGTTATTTTTTTCGAATCATGCTAAAATTGAATCAGCAACAGGGTAACCCACAAGCGACTTATCTACCACATTTTGTAAAATTCGGTCCATTAGTTTTTCAGCTAGAGTGGATACAGGCAATTTTTCGGGCCATTTCGCAAAAAAATTTTCCGCCGAATCGTACTAAAATTTAATCAGCACTATCATACCCAAGTGACTTACCTACAAAATTTTATGAAATTCGGTCCATTAGATTTTGAGCTAGAGTGGATACATTGATTGCACAGACAGACAGAGAGACAGACGCACAGACACGCACACACACACACACACACACACACGTGACGCTAAAAATAGCCTTTTCGTATTCTAGAGGTCTCGAAACGTGTAGATCCGTCGAAAACTCGAGTTGTGGTTTTTGGCATGATTCCAATACTTTCCCTATACATTATCATGTATTGCAGGGAAAGTAAAAAATCGGTTATTCTTATAGCATATACTTATATTCATTCCAAGATATTGAATTTCAGTCAAGTAGTCGTCATTTTCATTGATTTAGCGTCATTTTTATCCATTTGGCGAGATTTTTGTTAATTTGGCAATATTTAAAAAAATTGCCATGTTGGTGACATTCCGCCAAATTCGTCGCCAAAATCTCGCCAAGTGTTATGGACGGAGAAATAAGTTATTCTTATAGCAGATAAATGACTATTGGCGTTGAAACACAAAAGTATTACTCAAAGTATCTTTTCTCTTGAATGGAACGAGCTAGATCCACGTGAATGATGTCAACAAATTTATCGCATGATATTACATATGAAAAGTGAGCATGTTTCTCAACAGTTAATATTTTTTTTTAATTTATGGGATTTTTTGATACATTTATTTGAAAAATGTGCAATATCTCGAGAACGGTTCATGCTAGCGTTCTAAAGTTTATGTCAATAGTTTTCTAAGGAAAAATTACACAAGAAATGTCTATTTGTGTGACTTTATTAAAGATTTTGATTTTTTGATGATTTCTTCAAATTTCACTCAAAAATTTAGGGATGTTCTGAACATTCGATTGTGTTTAAAAACAATAGGTTTCCAGTATTTATGGATTGTAATTTTTGTATTAATGTCATTCGAATCACTCCATTCGTTCGTGAGATATCGTCTCACAGACTCACTGACACACACACACACACACACAGACATCACCTCAAAGATGTTCGATTCGTGACCAGGGATGCTTGAAACATGCTCTCTCGTCGGAAACTCAAATTCCAATTTTCGACCCCGTCACAATACTTTCCTTATACATTATACTATGTATATAAGGAAAGTAAGAACGAACACATTCCTATTGCAGGTCTAGGATGGGCTATCCCGATAAGGATTTAAGTCCAAAGATTTAAAATATACCACGAAAGACAACGAAATTTTGAACTTGGAATTTTCAACTACTTCGGTTCGGTTATAGAATAATTTGCAAAAACCGAATACATTCTTATGGCGGGCCCAAAACCGATTATCCCTATAGGATTCAAAATCCAAAGAATTAAAATATATCCCAAACGACAATGATATATAACAAATTTAGGCATTATAGCTGTTCTGGTTATCGATATATTCTGAAAAACTAGTTCATTCCTTGGTGAACCCAGGACGGGCTTGGCCGATATGGTTTTACACCCAAAGAGTTCAAATATATCTCAAAAGACAATGACATTCTAAGCTTGGAATTTTTAGCTTTTCTTAGTTCTCGAAATATTCCCCCAAAACGAGTGCACTCCTAAGGCGGGCTTAAGACCGGCTAGCCGAGAATGAGATTCAAAATCTAAATAATTAAATTATACCCCATAAGACAATGGTATATAAAATATTCTAGCTGCTCTGCTTTTTGTGTTATTTAAAAAAAAAACGAGTACATTAATATGTCGGGCACAGGACGGGCTACCTCGATAAGGTTTTAAATCCGAATTGTTAAAATACACCACTGAAGATAACGACATGTTAAACTTGTGATTTTTCGTTACTCCGTTTCTCGAGTTACTCTTGTAAAACGAAAGGATTCCTCAGGGAGGACCAAGGAGCAAGACCCAAAACGGTTCAAATTCGAAAATATTAAACTTTACCCTAAAAGAAAATGATATACAGTGAAACCTGTCTATAACGATATTGTCTATAACGATAAACTTGTTTATAACGATATTTTCCACGGCCCCGGCGGATTTCCTATAGTTTTAGTGTATATCGAACTTGTATATAACAATAATTTGCTTTTCAGTGAACCTGTGTATAACGATAATTTTGAGTATTTCAAACATTTTTCCCTGTGTTGTGTCCAAGTCTTTTTGGACTTTGGACCAAGACTTTTACAATGGCAGACTTGGCCAACGGCCGTACCGTGCTGAAAACACCGGTTCTCGTTAGATCACCGAAGTCAAGCAGCATCGGGTGCGGTTAGTACTTGGTGGGTGACCACCTCGGAACACCGCGTGCTGTTGGCCATCTCGGGTGCGGTATCCCCGTGGTTTGCGGGCTAGATTTGCACGCTACCACAAATGCCGCCGTGTTCATGCGGAGTACGATCACGTTAAACATGTGGGTCCATAAGTCCTTCCGAGAGGTTGGTGGTAGGGGAAGGAGGGTACGGTCTCTATGGATGCCTCCCCCACTGGGTTCCGGTCTAAATTGGGTGGCACTTCCCGGCTGTCCATACAGTTACCTTACACCTTTCTGGTAAATCCTTTATTCTGGTTATCCTTTTTAAAAACCTGGTATCTTTCGGTTATCGAAAAGATTATCATTTTCGGCGCGGGAATTTGGGAACAAGCTTTGACTGGGGCTCAGGTCAAAAAACTTTTATCTCTCCAAAGGATTTTTCTTCTAAAAATTGCTTCTGGTTTTCGGACTACTTCCAACATTTCTCTATATTCTTTAACTGGTATCCCTCCCATACATTTTGTTATAAATACTCAATATAAAAAATATAATTTTTGGAAACTCCGGAATAACCTTTTTACTGATCCGTCCCTCCCCTCCCCTTCAAACTTCGATTTTAATTCTCCCAATTCACTTATCCCGCCCCATCTTCGTATTGCTAACCTTTTACCTCTTGTTCCCTCCACCTTTTCTGATATCAATGTTTACACCGATGGCTCTGCCATTGACGACAAAATTGGTTATGCTATTTGCATTTTTAATAAAGACACATTAGAAAACACCTTTACTTTCAAACTCAACCTTGGGAACACAGTTTTTCAGGCGGAAATCGCCGCTATCCACTTTGCTATCAAATGGGCATCTTCTAATAATTTCAAAATTAACATCTTTTCAGATAGTCAATCCTCTATTTCGGCCCTTAAATCTATTAGAAACAAATCTGACTTTCTGTCCAAAATTAAACTTGAAGCTAATATTAATAAACATTTAATCAACCTTTGTTGGGTCAAGGCCCACTCAGACATCTCGGGTAACGAGGCCGCCGATACAAATGCTAAACTTGCTACCTCTTCCGGCACCCCCACCTCTATACCTTTTCCATATTCCTTATTAAAGAAACACTGTAAACTCGACATCCTAAATTCTTGGCAAAACTATTTAAATGATTATATTTCCCCCAGAAACCACGATCCAGCTAGAATATTAAAATTTCTCCCGAATGTTAACTTTAATACCCACATAACAAATAAATATCTTGTTTACTTTATTACGGGCCACGGCCCATTCCTCGATTACTTATACTTTTTTAAACACAAAACAACCTCATGCTGTACTTGCGGATCCTATGGTGACGCAGACCACTATGTTTTCACTTGTCCCCTTACAAAATCTTTCCACCTTTCTAAACCTTCTGCTGGAAACTCCGCGGCCTGGTTCTCGAGTGTCTGCTCCAACAAAACTTCTATTAACAAGATCAAAAACTGTGTTCTCATAGCGAGAGAAATTTCTAATAAAATTACATAATCAGCCTGGGAGCCTCTTCTGCTTTTAACATTTTCTCTGCTCTCTGGACCCCCCTGAGGTGTCGCTTTTTTGGTGGAGGTTTTTGCTTTGTTTTTGTAGTTGGTTTTGTTTATGTGGTTTGTTTTGTTGTGCTGTTTATATTGTATTGTATTGTATAGTTTTTATGTTTTGTTTTGTTGCCATTCTTTTATTTGTCTTGTTGTAACTGTGTTGTGATTCAATTTTAACCTGTCTTGTAATGTTTTGAATCTAAAATAAAGTTCCCGGCCACACACTTAGCTACAGTAAACCTTCGGGTCTGTCGTGTGGTCTGGGTTTTCAACACTTCAACACCTTTCTGGTAGGTCGGACGGTCTGGGTCTCAACAACAACAACAATGGCAGACTTAACACAAAGGCAGTTCATCCTAAAGGGGAATAATGTTCTATCTACCGACTATGTACCAAGATTACCAAACCCTTTGACATAAATGTTAAACAAGCATGTGACATGATCTCTGGCAGTTGGAGTTCTGTGCACTCATCTACCATACGAAATTGTTGGCGGAAGGCAGGTTTTAATTTCAGCTCGTGCAGTGATGAAGAATAGTCTCACAGCGATGAGAATTCTCAACAAAATCTTTCTGAAGAAGAAAATTGTGTGCTGCACCTAAGTAATTCTTTGAATGCATTCAAAGTTTCCATGAATATGCACTCTTCAATAAATCCAGAAGACTATATGAATTTGGATGAAGGTTTATTAGTGTTCAGTGGTAGCGCCGATGAGGACATAATTGTAGAACTGAAAGAAAATGATGATGTTAGTGAATGGAAGATGAGGAGTGTGAGACGGAATCCCCACCCAATACAACAGCTGAAGATGCTGAAATGAAAATTACAGAATTTTATTCCTACTTTACCAAATGTTCCAGATGTATATCTGAATTCGCTAGAAGGTTTAAAAAATATGTGTATGACGGCTGCATTCTCTGCAAAATCCAAGCAAACAAAAATATCGGATTACTTCTCATGTTAAATTTTCCTTCGACGTATTCTTGATTTTTGAATTAAAAATATAACTCCAATTTTATTTTTATCATTATAATTATCCATTTTTTAATTGCATAATAGAAATGTAGTTAAAATATACGCCGTGTTACATTTTCGAACTGCAATTTGAATCTTATGATTTAGGTTCATAAGATACTACATATGTTTCATATTTTTTTCCTAATCTGTAATACATTCATTAAAAATGTAAATTCAACATAATACTGTAGTATTATTCAGTCATGCAAGTTCAACATATATTATTATAATAATGTCACACCCATGTTAAATAACTCCCATTATAGAGTGTAGCAAGTTCAGCCCTGTCTATAACGATAAATTGTCTATAACGATATTTTTTCTCGGTCCCTAGAATATCGTTATAGACAGGTTTGACTGTACTAAATTTTTATTTTTTAGCTGCTCCGATTTTCGTGTTATTCTCGAAAAACGGGTACATTCCTATGTCGGGCCCAAAACTGATAAGATTAAAAATCCCAAGAAATAAAAGGTACCGTTAAAGACAATGGTATACTAAATTTAGACATTCTAGCTGCTACAGTTTTGGAGTTACTAAAAAAAAAACCAAAAAAAAACAACAGCGCATTCCCTTTGTTGGGTCCAGGACGGGCTAGCCCGATAAGGTTTTAAATACAATGAGTTAAGATATACCTCAAATGACGACGACATTCTAAACTTGGAACTTTTAGATACTCCGTTTCTAAAGTTATTCCCCGGACACAAGTTAATTTCTAAGACGGGCCCATGACGGACTCGCCCGATACGGTTCAAAATCGAAAAAATTAAAATATATCCCAAAAGAAATGGATATATTAAATTTTGATTCCCTATTTGCTCTGATTTTCGAGTTATTCTCTAAAAATGGGCACAGTCGTATCGCGGGTCCAGGACGGGCTAGCCGGATAAGCTTCAAAATCGAAAGAACTGAAATGTACCACAAGAGAAAACGTCATACCGAATTTCACGTCACTGTGATGAATGAACCTGATTAATTTGAACCTCAAAGGTTTGAACGAACACCAGATTTGTAAGTTAAATAAAATTTAAAAATACAAATATATCCCTAGCTCAATCTCTTTGAAAATCAAATGACTTTTTGTGTATACCACTTGCAATATTAACACCAAATTTCACACAAATTCTTCAGTTATTTCCAAAGATATCGGTCATTTCATTTACATTAAATTCCCATTAGTTTTAATATTAACGCATTGGCTTTTGATCTCTTATTCGAGACCAGCGCTATCTGGCGGTGGCTGCTTTTAGGGAACCCGTTTTTCGCCTCGGTCTGCGCATTATCACTTATAGGCACTGTAGTATTGCAAATATTGTACTACTACTCTGTTATGTATTATTAATATTCAATATCGGATCTGGTAACCTTTCATGTAAATATTAATAGATCTTGCACAATAAAAGATGTTCGTGTATGTGCGTGTATGTCATCTGTAGCAGAAAATCTAAGCGTCGGACACCGATGAATTTTGATGTAGAGGTACTTCAGGACACACGACGATGTGCCTCGTGAGATGTTTTTTCAATTTGAATTAGTTTTTTAGTTATTTTATGTTTTAACATATTTTTCAGCGATTTTCACAGAAATCGGTTCCTTAGAGACGACACTTATTATTGCAGAGTTTTTATCTTGATACCATCGAAAAGACCGAGGAACGTTTTTTCCAAACCGTGTTCAAACCGTCTTCATAATTATTTATTATTTTAAATATATTAAAATGTTGCATTTTTTAGGTTAACTGATACTTATAAAAAAGGAAGATTAGTACAATTCCATAGTTTGGTAAAATATTTTCACATTAAAAAAAAATTGTGTGTAATTACTACACGTCATTTTATTTTTTAAATTTTTTAAGTAAAGGAATAAAAGCAACAAACTCATTCCCTGCGTAATACTACGACTTCTCCCCGGTAGACTGAGAATGTCCGAGCTCTCTCCTAGAGAAAGGATTTTTTTTTTTTTTTTTTTTTTTTAACGCATGCGTGGAGAGAGGGTGAGTGCTTCAGCCGTTTTTTTGCAGAGTTGGCGAAAATCGTCTACGCTTTAAGATGCGAGTCTGTAAATACGTTATTTAAGTAGCTGACGCTTATTTAGGACCAGTGCAACGCAGAGTTATTCGTTTTATAGTTGTATATATTTAAAGCACTAGATCCATCCTTGTTGCCAGAGCTACCCATACGCGAGGACTCATACATTCGAGTAAGCCCAGAGGGAGCCCCGAACCCCCGATTTTTTTTAAATGGAGAATAAAATATAAAAAAATCCAGTGCTGCCAAATTCTTGGAACGGACAGACCGAACCGAACGAAATTTTGCGAAAGAGAAAAAGGGGAAGATTTCGGAAAATGGGTGAAATCCAAGAAATTTAGGGGTTTTGAGAACAATTTGGTAATACAGCTTCAAACCATTGGTAATACAGTTCGTCTTTGTCATTAGAGGACTCGGCAATCGATTTTTCTTCGTGCTCCTCGAGAAATCCAAAATTTTACTGAAAAAATTATTTCTACCAAAAGTCTATTAAAAATTACGAACTACTAAATTTTTTACTGGACCTTAAAATTTTGCGTAAAATTTACTGAAAATGTAGAAATTTACTGAATCTGGTCACACTGCAACTGAGTGATGGGTCCTTTTATATACTCTCTGTGGAAACTTCTAGAAATCTCTCATATCTCATACAATATTTATTATTTCGAGGTGCTTCTCGAACCTTTGAAAAGTCGCCAAATTGGCGATAAATCACCAAATATGGTAACTCTCCTTCCGAATTTCCTCATATGGCAACCCTAGATTCACGTCATAGGAAAGGTTGCCTGTGCGGGTGTTTTCTCCATTTGGTTTTCAAAAGAGACTCCAGTGAGGCCTTTGTACACGTTCGTGACACTATGTATTACATTTCAATAACTAAGAACCCAACACAAATCCAATGATATAACTTTGTAGGACTTCCAAAAGACTACAAGGTTATATAATTTTTAGTTTTCGAGGTATAAGCATTACAATGTTGAAAAATCTAAAATTTTCAATCTTCTTCAAATTCACTAGACGATTCCTCAAAAACTATAAGACCTTTGTAAAAACAAATTATTGATCTAAAAAATGGATTTCCTACTTAAAATTTTTGTTGCTTACTGTTTATAATTATCTTTTATAGGTTAGAAAATATTCCGAGTGGAAGTGAGCAAAATGAGTCATAAACTCATTCCTACAAAATTGTATAGTTTTCTCGGGGGAAAAAAAAGTTCAAAAGATTAAAACATTAAAATTATTTTTATATATTCATAAACTGTACCGTATTTCCGATAAAACAAATAAAAATATTTACAGTTCTGTCCATTAGGTTTGGAGATATAAGAGTCCGAAATGTTAACATTTTTTGTAATGCACCTATTTTAGCCACAAATTAACCAACCATATGTTATTCACATCAAAAGCATTTAATTGTTTCAAAAGCCATTTAAAACAATACTAAGGAACACCATGAAATATTTTTGTTTTTAAAAATTTAAATAAAAAAAAAGCTAGTATATTACATGCCAATATAAAGGTTTAAAAGAATGCGAGTAACAACACCTGTCAGTAAACTAAATCAGTTGCCATATGAAAAATAAATATGAAATTGACAAGAACTGTGATAGTGACAGATGATAATGCAATTTTTAGTAATTACGCCGAAAACCGCGTGCTATAAAAAATGTTCTTGATATGAAGGGGTTGAAAAAAAGGATATCGTTTGCTCTTTTTTAATTGGATAAAAAGTCACGTGACTTAAAGAACGAGGGGGATTAAACTTTAATATATTGTTGTTCTACATAAAACATATTTTAGTGATTTTTTCTCTGATTGAAACGTTGAATTGAAATGTTAAATGGGTGACAATCCAGCATCGAGTTTTATGATGCTAACTGAGCATCTGTACGGCGTTTTCGTTGAATATATTCTTAGTGGAAGAACTCGAGCTCCCCCGGAAAATGAATTGGTAGAAATGATACCAACTTTTCAGTTTGGAGCCAAAACGGATCGCAGAGCTCTACAAAGCAAATTCAAAAGTTGGGCAAAGCGGATGAATTATGAAAATGGCTATTTAACATTGATGAATTCGGGGAAACTTATCGTTCCAAGAGAGAAATGTGATGCCTTAGTAATGCTTTTGCATTCTGAAGAACATAATGATATTGAGGATGTCATCTTACAGGTGAGAATGTCAATTTTTAAATTAATATAATATTTTAAATATGCATGAGACATCAATTTTAAAATGTAAACATTCCTAACCGGCAATATATTAAGTATTGGTGTAAAAATGGCACGTGATAATTTATGTACCTCTGCTGCGGATTCTTGATAATCCTGGATATGAATTAATAGTTAAATTATAGGCAAAAAAATCTGATAAAAATGGCAACCCTAACTGAAAATGTACGGTGTTTCTATGGTTAATTATTTAAATTTTTTTTTTCTCACAGATTTATGTTTTCCAACCATTGGGATAAACTCAACTCTAACACAATGCAACATTTGCAGTTTATGTATTAAGAGTATTATTGTGTTATCTGTGAAAATCTGTAACTTGCAATCTCACCAATGCTTAATTGCACGTATATCTAATTGGTTTAACCTTAGTCAGCTGCATAGACATTTTTTAATCGCCAAAAATTGTTCCATTATTATTTGTTCGCGTCTTGTCAATAAAACTGAAGTACAGCGCTGAAACAACCCAACTCAAATCTCAGCAATGTGTTTAGACTGGAAAATGTTTATGTGCCGCTTATTCTCTGTAATTTTTTTCATAATTAGTGAATTTGTTATTTTTTATGTTATCTTATTTTTCTTAAATTAGTGCTTTAAATTCCATAGCTGGTGGCGAAAAATAAATAGGTGGACTTTTTTTTGGTTCTAAACGCCTTTAATTTAGGTGTAAAGAAGGCTGCTAAAAAGTTAGTTGTGTTCTGTGTATTAATGTTTATAACCTTAAAGAACACAAGATTTTGCATAATTGCCAAATTAGAAAATGAAATATGCACGAAAATTATGCGTATTGAATATGAGTTTGAAGACAAGAACTGCCTACCTAAATTGGGGGTTCTACCAACTGAGCTACCAGATTTGAAAGAATCTGGTAGCTCAGTTGGTAGAACGCTGCTTTTGAGATCGGTCCAGGATTCCAGCACCACATAAGGGTAACATTTTATGCTAGTGTCCTAGTGATTCGCAGGCGCTAGTGTTTGAAATAAGGATGGCGAGTATTAAATAACTTACGAAAATGTATGAAAGGAAGAATCTGATGTGGGGCAGCACATGATTTTTCCTGCAGCTCAAATTCATTTTCTTATTTTTTATCACATGATTTATTAAATTGAATTTAGCTGCAGAAAGTAACATTGATACTTTTATGATATTATACCCATTTTGCATATTTAATGTATCTTCATTTGGCAACTTAATGCATTTTAAAATGTCTTCAGTGGAGTCAGTATTATTCGCTTTGTTGTTAAAAATTACATTAAAAACAAGTATATAATAAATATATTTTAACAATTTTACTCACTTATTTAAGATTCTAATGATCTTTGCGAGTCATTTCGCAAAAAAAAAAGGGGTCAATTATATTTTCTAGAATCATACCAAAATCTAATCAGCATCAGAATTACCCTCAAGAGACTTAACTGCAAAATTTTAAGAAATTTCACCAACAGTACAGTGCAAAACATCTTCAGCACCTCAAAAAAAAAAATATTAATATCTCAAGAATGACCCACCTTAGAGATGTGGTTTATTTTTTCTTTTCATCGTTAAAAATTACATGTAAAACAAGCATTTAATTGATATATTTGAGCACACATAATCTTTCATTTTAGAATTTGTGAGCAATTTTTGTGAGCCATTTCGTAAAAAAAGACATTCTATTTTTCAAAATATTACCAAAATTTAATCACTTCCAAAATATCTCACAGGGGATTTATCTACAAGCTTTTGTGAAATTTGGCAATTAGTTTTTCAGCTAGAGTGAGTACTTACATTTTTGCGGGCGATTTCGGTAATAAAAAGCAGATTCTTTTTTTCCGAATCGTATAAAAATGTAATCAGCACCAGGGTCACCCACACATGACTTCCCTACCAAATTTTTATGAAATTTGGTCAATTAGTTTCTGAGTTAGACTGGAATACATTGCAAAGACAGACACACGTACAGACGTCTCTCTAAAAATAGTTTTTTTGCATTCTAAAGTGCTCCAAACGTGTAGTAGATTCGTCGAAAACTCGAGTTGCTATTTTCGCCACGATTTCAATGCTTTCCCTTATATTACTATGTATTGTATGCAATAAAGTAAAATGCAATATTGGATTCGCTGACATCTATCTATTGGATACCATCTATTGGTTTGAATACCGACTTCAAATTAGGGAGAGAAGGGTATAGTTGGGAATTCGAGTCCCTTTTCGTATAATTCTGTATAGATAATTTTACATTGTCAAGCATAAGTACACATGATGCATAAAACAGTTAGATTTCTGCAGTATAATTTTTAAGGTGATGTATTTAAAAATAGTTTGAAGTAGGTAAATAATTCATTACAGTTATTATTTTCTACGGCTTTGTAGCTTTAAATTTGTTAATATCGCTCTTTCCATTAGCGAGAAAAAAAATGTAAGTAATGCACTGGTCGTGATGCACTGGAAATAAACAAGTTAACTAAAATTGCTGTTTTATAATTACTATATTTTTTGGCAATGTTGCATTGTCATTTGCGTCATGAAAATTTTAAAGATGTTTATAATTTTGATCACTTTCTATCGAAAAGTTATTAACCATTTGATAAATTTAGGATAATTAAAAGTCAATTTTAAAAGCATAACTCAACATTAACAGATCAGGCTTATTATATTACATTTTAGCTTTTAGCGCTTTAATGATTTAAATTATTAAATTATTATTTTAATTATTTAAATTATTTCAAAACATTGAAAATGTTAAATCACGACATTGAAAAAAATCTGATGTGGGCAACACATGACTTTCCTTATATAATGTAATGAATTTACTACTTTTACAGTTAAAAGAAATGTTATTCTTGTAGTAGATACTTATATTCTTTCCAAGATATTGAATTTTCTTCAATTAGTCTCATTTTCATTGATTTAGCGTCATTTTTATCAATTTGGCGAGATTTTTGTTAATTTGGCAACAATTAAAAATGTCGCCAAGTTGGCGATATTTCGCCAAAATCTCGCCAAGCGTTATGGACGGAGAAATAAGTTATTCTTACTATTGGATAAATGACTATTGGCGTTCAAATACAAAAGTATTACTCAAAGTATCTTTTTTCATGAATGGAGCGAGCTAGATCCACGAGAATGATGTCACCCAATTTATCGCATGGTATTACATATGAAAAGTGAACATGTTTCTCAATAGGAAATATTTTTTTTTATTTTATATAACTTTTTGGTAATTTTTTTGAAAAATGTGCAATATCTCGAGAACGGTTCACGTTAGCGTTCTAAAATTTATGTTAATCGTTTTCTAATGAAAAATTACATAAGAAATGTCTATTTGCGTAACTTTATTAGCGGTTTTGAATTTTTGACGATTTTTTCAAAATTTCACTCGAAAATTTAGGGGGGTTCTGAGCATTCGAACATTTAGGGGGTTCTGAACATAAAAACAATAGGCTTCCAGTGTTTACAGATTGTGACTTTTGTACCAAATTTTGTTCGAATCGGTCCATTCGTTCGTCAGTTATCGTCTCCACAGACTCACTGACACACACACACACATACTTTCACACACACATACATAGACATCGCTTCAAAAATGTTTGATTCGTGATCAGGAATGCTTGAAGCGTGCTCTCCCGTCGAAAACTCGAATTCGAATTTTCGACCCCGTCACAATACTTTCCTTATACATTATGTATATAAGGAAAGTAATAATAAATTGACGTAGAAATGCCGATAAAAGGAAAGTTATTTAAAATATGAAACAAATACAATTTTAAATTTTAATCTTTGGGTTTCTTAGAAAGTAATAAAATTCTAATCCATAACGTCGGGTAAAATTTTCAATCGCACATTCGCCACGAACAGAAGAGATTGGAATTAAGAAAAGCAGACGTTCAGCGAATGCACACAGCAACACAAATTGATTTTAGTTTTGGGCACTTACAAGCTTTTAAATATACATATTTAAGACTATATGCCCTATGTTCAATACCGCCGACAGAATTTTCGGGCCCTATGCAGAAAATGTGCGGGCCCCCTACTACCTTTTATTTTAGAAGTTATTGACATTATTTCAAAAACTGTTCATGCCTCCCAAGCCTCCTGGACCTCTATGCAAAGCATACTTTTGACACTTCCCAATTGGCGACCTTGCCGATACCCACGATACTTTATTGCAATCTAACAATATAATCTCAGAAATGCGGCACTATTAAAAACCAGCTTTTGTGAAATTACTTGATTGTTGGAAATTAGGAATAGTAGTTTAATAAAGTATTTCATACTTAAAATATTCAAAATATTTATGTACTTACTATAGTACTACATTTATAAAGCAAATTTAGATTTATGAATTATTAAAAAATGTACCCGACGTTATCTGGGAGTTAAAGAAGGGATCAATTAAATTAATTAATCTAAAAATACAACAAAATAAATATATTTTATTTATATAAATAACAGTGAAAAATTGCATGTAATCCATGTACACCGGCGCAACGGGCGTTATATGACTCCGCCCAGATAAAAAAAAATTATCCCCTTTCCCGTTCGAACACAATTTAAATAGAAACCGAAACCTATTTTGACCTCTCATAACCACTCGAAAGAAACAAATTGGCTCCGATTCCCCTCACCCCACCCCCTCCCCTCGCAAACACACATGAACCAATATTTTACCCATCATTTTTCATAAAACTAACAGTGAAAATTCCATGCGACCCGTGTACACCGGCGCAACAAACGTTAAAAAATTATCCTCGACCTTGTTTGGACGCAATTTAAATAGAAACTGAAATCCATTTTGACCTCTAATAATAACTGGAAAGAAACAAAATCGACTTTGATTTCCCCCTTCTTCGCCCGCGATGACACGTGATGTTCCTTGCAGGACTTTTTGGCCGGGGAAGGGGGGGGGGGGAGTTTTCTATTTGTTCTGTATAAATATATCTAAATGCTGTCACATAAATAGAAACTAGGTTAACATAAAATGTTTCCCGGGGGGAGGGGCGTGAAACCCTCAGGATGTATGCTTGAAAGAAACAGTATACACTTCAACCAACATTTTCCGCAACTGGTAAACAAAAATGACAACAATAATAATAATAAATTTGGCTTGTGGGGCACTTTGATATACATTTAGTTATAGTTTATAAAAATGGAGATCGTATCACGAAATTTGCATTAGAAAACAGATTTTTTAGAGGGATTTAGCTCTTTAAGACGTTTTTTTTTTATTGGTCCGGAATTAAACATTCTGTAACAAAAAACTTTTAAAATTATCGGTCTTTTAAAATTTTCGACACTTGAGCAACATTTTCTCAACTCTTAGTTTTGGTTATAAAAGAATGAAAATCGTAGTGCTAAAATTGTGATGCGATTTTAAAATGGGTCTCCTTGTTTTTTTAGTGAGTTTTTCTCCTCGAGTTCTTTTAGGAATTTAACCACCTTTAAAAATCTGTAGCGGAAAACTATCGACTCCACGTGAACACGGCGGTAGTTTTGGCAGAGGCGGGAATCGAACCCGTGCTTACCGAGTGCAACTCCCGCGCTCTAACCACTGGGTTACCCCGCCCCAAAATTTTCAACTATGTTGTAAAGCGTTAATAAAATGGAAAAGTCAACAGTGGGTCTGTTTGTCTTTTCATCATGGAAAAATGTCTGTATCGAATTTCATGAAAATTTAATGGGTAAGCTTAGTAGGGTGCCATTTAAAATTTAGGCATTCGTCTGTGTTTCCTTCTAACTGTCTCCTATTCTATCCTTCTAGCTATTTCTTAACGTTCAGCGTAATCAATCGTTATACGAGTATCCAAAGAAACAGGACCCAATCGTTACTTGAGTCTCCAAACTATCGTGATCTAATCGGTTTTTGAGATTTTCGACGATAAATGCAATTCAAAATCCGGTAAAGTGATATTTGATCGCTGTCTTTGTCTCATGCCTAAGATTATGGAAGCTTTTTAACACTTTACAACACAGTTGAAAAGTGTTTATGACTTTCTTTAGGGCATTTTGTCTGTCTGTCCGTCTGTCCGTTCGCACGATAACTGCCGTAAAAATGACTTCATAAAAATGAAATTTTAGTATGTGGTTGAGACGGTATGTGGAACATATGGGAATGTAAAGGAATAATATCACCCAATTTGTTTTGGATTGAACCCGGGTTGAAAAAATGAAATACATTGAACCCTATGGGACCTAATTTTTCAAACATTTTTTAGGCGAATTTAAACTTCACAAATTGCTTCGAAAATTTTAGGAAATATTCAAATTATCCCCTAAAATATATATTTAAAAAATTTCAGCAAAATATGTTTGTTTGCTAGTTTTTAAATAAAAATTAGAATAATAATTGCACCCATATTATATGAAAAGATCACGTGATCCACTTCAAAATAAAATATGGCATCTATCTTATGTCAAAATCGTAATTTTTAAAGTTCTTTTTAATTTATATTTAGTGTTGCATCCGTCCTAAAACAGCTTTATTGATTTTTTTTTTCTGTGCATCTATATATTACGCCAACGCAATTATAATATTTTGGAGTGTATATGATCATCAAACTTTGATTATTTCTACAATGAAGCCTAACTTTCACGTATGGAGAATGTTAACACGTCAAGCTGTAAGATGAGTTGTATAAAAATTGCTGAATTTCTTAAACGCCAAATTATTTAGCTCTGGAGTCTGCAATATAGCTGCTATGAGTGAAACATTCATTGATTTTACATAGCGAAACAGACGATTCTATATTATTGCTTTTTTGATGAAGTTTTAAGCATGGAGTTAGAAAATATCTTTGCCTCCATGGTTTTAAGTTTTTAAAAATAAATTATTGTAGTATTGTGATAATTTTAAAAATATCGCCGGTGAATGAAAGGATTGGAAAAAGGCTTACAAATGAAATATTCACTGCTTTTATATAGAGAGCCAGGCGATTTATATTTCGATGATGTTATTTGAATAAAGCTCATTTATTTTTCACGAAGTTTTCAAATATAATAAATTGTAGTATTGTGATAATTTAAAAAATATCACCGCTTAATGTATCGCATTTCAGAGATGTTTAAATGAAATTGTATTTCAGTTGGAAAGTGTTTCATAATCAATGCTTTATTCATGATTGGGTTTTTTTTTTTTGTTTAAATTAACGAAATGAGAAATAAAGCCTTTAATCTGTAGACAAAAATGAAAATTTTGTTTCTTACATTTGAGTTTTTTTATCGTCTGTCATATATCAATATTACTACTATATATTTGCATGTATTTTTTAAGTAACAACAAAATTTTAATTATTGTTTTTTACTGAGTGGCAATATTAGGTTATTTATTATTACCAACAGCGTCATTTAGAATATTTTATGCATAAAATAGTGAGTTTTTCTTTTTTTGACAGTTTCATTCAATACATTCTATGAATAAAATGCTGTTAAATTGCTATTTATATGTAAATAAAATTCCAAATTGTGCTTCTGTCTGTCGGTTTTTTTTTCCAGTTACAGCAGAACTTAATTCTTTGTACAGTATGAGAATTATTGTAAACTTTTAAAAAGAAAGACTCGAAATATTACAAGTTTACCGCTAATTGTGAATTAAGCAGGCAATTGATATTCAAATTAAGCAAAAGTCGACAAACTAGGCAAAAAATATTTTGGCAGAATATTATTATACACATTATTATACATTGATTATAGAAAATAAAAGACATTCAAATCGAATGTACTTACAAAATTATGAACAAATCAAAATTGCAATCCACCCAAAATTGTGTTGAAAAGTGTACTTTCAATGTACTTTTCTCAAAATGAGATTTTCAAGATTTTTTATAGCTTTAAAAAGTTACATGCATTTTAAATTTTGATATAATTACATGAAATCTGTAGGACATGTTTGTTCTCTCCATATATTTTAACAAAATGTGCATGCATTTTTGAATCAGGTAAAATTTTGATGAAAATTGGCTTCCAATCCAGAGTATATGCATTTTTAAAGAACGTCCCAAATCCAGAATACATACATTTATAAAGATGGATTCAGACATTAATGCACAAATATGTTCTCTTTACGGTGTTAAATCAATATAATGTGAAAAAATCTGATGTGGGCAGCACATGACTTTCCTTATATAATGCAATGAATTTACTACTTTTACATTAAAAAAATTGTTTATTCTTTTAGTAGATACTTATATTCTTTCCAAGAAATTGAATTATCATCAATGAGTCGTCATTTTCATTGATATAGCGCATTTCATTAATTTGGCAACATTTAAAAAGTCGCCAATTTGGCGACATTTCGCCAAATTCGTCGCCAAAATCTCACCAAGCGTTATGGACGGAGAAATAAGTTATTCTTATAGCAAATAAATGACTATTGGCGCACAAATTAGCATTATTCAAAATATCTTTTCTCGTGAATGGAACGCTGCTAGATTCACGAGAATGATGTCACCAAATTTATCGCATGGTATTGCATATGAAAAGTGAACATGTTTCTCAACAGTTAATATATCTTTTTAATTTATGGGATTTTTTGATTAAGTTATTTGAAAAATGTGCAATATCTCAAGAACGGTTCATGCTAGCATTCCAAAGTTTATGTCAATCGTTGTCTAAGAAAAAATTACATAAGAAATGTCTATTTGCGCAACTTTATTAAAGGTTTTGATTTTTTGATGATTTTTTCAAAATTTCATTTGAAAATTTAGGTTAGTTCTGAACATTCGATTGCGTTTAAAAACAATAGGCTTCTAGTATTCAAGGATTGTGATTTTTGTACCAAATTTCATTCGAATCACTCCATTCGTTCGTGAGATATCGTCTCCACAGACTCACTGATACACACATACACACACATACTTTCACACACACACACACATACACACACACATACTTTCACACACACACACATACTTTCACACACACACACACATACACACACACATACTTTCACACACACACACACATACTTTCACACACACACACACATACACACACACAGAGACATCACCTCAAAAATACTTCATTCGTGATCAGGGATGCCTGAAACGTGCTCTCCTGCCGAAAACTCAAATTCGAATTTTCGACCCCGTCACAATACTTTCCTTGTTCATTATGTATATAAGGAAAGTAATAGGGAGAAAGAATAAGAAATAGTGCGCAAGGAGCATTTTAAAGTTCTTTAAATTTTTAGTCAAAACAATTAAACTACATTAAAATTTTTTTATTATATATATTTGGTAAATGTGTGAAATATTTAGTATATGTACAAAAATTATGTCAATTTGATGAATAATTAAAACGTTGGATTTTTACGTCCACTGTCCCGTTGAGTTTCTTTACATTGTATATTCAATATGAAGAACGGGTATACAGCTAGTTTAATATACAAGGTAGGATCAAAAAGTTCGGAGACTGTGTTGATATCTCCAGCCCTGATTGGCGGAGAGGAAAACTATTTTACCATGGCGTAGAGGCACATGTGACGCGAGATGCGAAAAGGAAGAAGCAGGTCCACAGTGCACGGTATTTCTAGAATGCCTGTCAATGAACTGTAGTCGTTGGCGTTCGACGAAAACGAATATGGTGTTTCTGATTCCGACGAACGCGAAAGACTACAGTTCACAGACATGCATTGTCTTAAATTATAAAAGATCTAGAGCGCTTTTGCCCGTCATTACGTCCTCATCAGTGGCAATGCAAATTGTTTAAGATGTGACGAACATGAGCTCTTATACACAGCCCGCAACCGTGAAACAAGATTTGCATATGGATCGTTGACATTGTTTTCCATTTCTCCAAACGTCAGTGGTTCCTGGGTGGGGGTATGACACCCTACTTGGTGACCTCGGGTCAGTCGAGTGGTCTGGGTTTTTGACCCCACTTGAAGATGCCACTGCTACATTTGTCCTAAAGTGAACTTCCATTTTTTTTTCTAGATTCGAATGTGTTACACATGGACAAGGAAGAACTTTGGAATGGATCGGGATTTTGTTGTTGAAATCATAATGAGAAACTGCAAAATGGAGGACTGCCTTAGAAAAATGAGAATGGACGTTGCAGGATTTAGCAACAGCTTCTATTCCGGTAAATATAGTTTTGCATAGACCTTTTTATATAAAATTCACAGTGATCGAAAAGTCGAACACATTAAATTTTAAAATTATATAATGTGCCGAGAAATTGAAATGGTAGAATTTTTTCTGATCACTACAAAACATCCTTACAAAATATCAGATTCCAATTTCATCCTTACAAAATATCAGAAATATCGTCTGCTGTTCTTAATATGTGAGACGATCATTGCAGACCTTTTTGCTATCAATCGAAGAACATTTTCCTGCAGTAAAATATTTTTTATTTTAGAGCAGCATTTCTATAGCTAGATGAAAGTGTTATTGAAGAGTTCATTTAAAAGCTTCAGAAACGCAGGTAAAATGGAAGGCCTGCCTGTTCTAGTTTTGTTTGCATCAGAACCAGCTCGAAAACGTTTTACTAAAACGCTTTACTCGCAATTGCTGATTCGATAGGAATTTTAGAGCATGTGCATTTCTTAAACTCTTTCAATTACACTTTCATGAGAATGGTTAGTTGTTGAGACCCAGACCGTCCGACCTACCAGAAAGGTGTAAGGTAACTGTTTGGACGGCCGGGAAGTGCCACCCAATTTGGACCGGAACCCAGTGGGGGAGGCATCCACAGGGACCGTACCCTCCTTCCCCTACCACCAACCTCTCGGAAGGACTTATGGACCCACATGTTTAACGTGATCGTATTCCGCGTGAGCACGGCGGCCGTTTTGGCAGCGGCTGGAATCGAACCCGGGCCTACCGAGTGCAACTCCAGCGCGCTAACCAATGGGCTACCGCGCCCATGAGAATGGTTAGTGAAATAATTCCCTAGAATCTTAAATAATAAAAGGTAATGTCTGTGTGTCTTATACACTATATTAATTATTTTTTTTTGTTATTCAATGTTTTATGCGATTTCGACCGTTTTTTCCCTTTTTGCCCTTTTTCCTTCTCCACCATCCAGACGTCGTAGAAAAAAACAAATCACACGACCGGAAAGAGCAGACAATTGCAAGTAAAAATATATCAATTTCAAATCTCAGGGAGAAATTTTAATATTTTTTAAAGATTTTAAAACAAAAGTTACTTTTGGCTAAAAAAAAAAAGAACTTTCGTTTTTAAATCCTGACATCCAAAAAAGTATCGAGATTTTCGACTAATAATTTACATTTTTAGAAAGCTCAAAGATCAGGGATTCTTACAAGCCCAATCTGGTCAAGAAATAATTATAAATAGCCGCAGGATCCCGATTTTAATGAGCTAATGTTCTCGACGACTTCACACAGAAGAGTTCCCACTTCCCACTTACCCAGCGTGCGCAGCCGGCGACGTCACTCCGTTTCCAATTGAGATCGTGCATCGGGTTACGAGAAAAAGGAGAATATTTTTGAGTTTTATTTTTGTTTGGATGCTTTTGGGAAGCGCTTCGCTATTTTGGATGTTTGATGTATAGAATGGAACTTATTCCATAGAAATTTCAGGAGATGGTAAATTGGTCAAGAAATGGCGTTTATTTTTTTTCTTGAAAATTTTTGCTAACGATCGTGCATCGGGTAAGAAAATTAAGTGATATTTTAAATGATGGAATTAAGAGCTTAGCATACGGTCATTATAAAATTCAAATGATCGAATTATGGTGGATTGAAGGATTTTTTAAATGGATATTTTAAATGATGGAGAGAACAATGGAATAACGATGAGGGAATTAAGAGCTTAGCATATGGTCATTATAAAATTTAAATTAGCGCGCGGGAATTGCCCTCTGTATGCCCGGGTTCGATTCCCGCCACTGCCAAAACTGATGTGGTGACCTTCCGAGAGGTTAGTGGTAGGGGAAAGAAGATACGGTCCCTGTGGATGCCTCCCCCACCGGGTTCCGGTCTAAATTAGGTGAATAAAAAGAAAGTTATGGAGATTGTCACGGAGGGCTCGGTAGTTCAGTGGTTAGCTCGCGGGAATTGCAGTCGGTAGACTCGGGTTCGATTCCAGCCACTGCCAAAAGTGCAGCCGTGTTCACGCGGAGTGCGATCGCGTTAAACATGTGTGTCCGTAAGTCCTTCCGAGAGGTTGGTGGTAGGGGAAGGAGCATAGGTCCCTGTGGATGCCTCACCCACTGGGTTCCGGTCTAAATTGGGTGGCACTTTCTTGCCGTCCAAATAGTTACCTTACACCTTTCTGGTAGGTCGCGCCAGAGAATTTGCCACGGTCAGAATTTTCAAGAGCAGCGAACAGGCTGGTCGCCGAAGGCAGCTAGTAAAGAAATAAAATTATTTCACACCGTAAATACGCCATGTACTTCAATTGATTAAAAAAGGTCTGCAATTATTTTCTGATGTATTTCAAACAGCAGGCGAAATTTTTGATATATTTTTGACGTTATAGTGTTATATATCTGAAAAAAAAAAAAAATCTACAATTTAAATTTCGTAACATTTGGTGTGTGCAGCTTTTCGATCACCTTGTATATATGTGTGTGGTCGTGATGTGCTTCTATATACAGAGTAATTAAAGCATTCCTGTGAATATGAATTTAGTATTGCAGAGCTTCGTGCGGTCTGGTCTCAATTTTTAATAAATTTGATGTGGACTGTGTGGCATAACCAAATTTCTGACCCCACAGAGGAAAAGTTCTTTTTCTGCCATTGCAGGTATCGACTATAACATGCTGATGAACGCATAAAAAACGCTATACAGATACTGTTATCTACAATGAGATTGGAACGAACTTAACTTTGGGAATTTCCCCTGTAGGTGGGTTTTGTGCGTATAAATATAAAGTATTCCTATTCAGAGCCTCCTGGAGATACAGGTAGTTGCCGAATTTCATCTTTGGCGACAGTACTTCTAAATTCCTGGAAGTAATTTTCTTCACAAGATATTAGTTTAAAATTTTCCGCTTGGGTTTAATTTAGCGCGGTGAGTGGTGCAAATGAATAAAATTTGTGTACAACTTCTAATGGGCAATATATATATTTGTGGATCGACTAGAATATTGTTTTTTCTCGCAGGAAAAGCATTCTTCACATAGCTAAAATGCTTTGAGAAACTGTCAAAATAATTAACGATTATGTTTGATTCTTGTTTATTTTCCTGGGAATTACATACTTCGTGATTGCACTTCATTTTTGATCTAACCACCTTCAGCGCCAAACTTCCCCTGGTAATGAATCATTTAAATATTTTGATAAAATTTCTTTCTCTTGTTTTAGAATATTTCTAATAAGTTCCGTTGAATCTCGCCCTATACATTTTTACACCTCTTTGAACCAGAATATTTTAATTATGATCAGTCTATAATTTTCTTTTTGGAATTTGTTAATATCTTGTTGCATAAGACCTTAACAAAATATGTTTGCGTTTCTGTCTGTGTATCGCCATCGTTTAGTGGAAAATTGAAGCGTAGGGCAGCAGTGAAATTTGCTACAGAAGCACTTCCTATCTCTGTAATGTGTACTTCAGTGAGATTTTTTTAAAAATTCGAACTAGTTTAAAAGTTACGAATTTGTAAAGTTGAAAATCATCATTTTCTGCTATTTTGTGAAATTAAATTTATTCTTTTTTCGCTGCCGCATGTAATCAGGTGTTTTGATTGAATCACAGACATTTCGTCTCGATGAAAAAACGGCTGATTGCAAACGAAGTGCATTTAATTTATGAATTTTCTAACTTTGCAAATTTAAGATATTTCGTGCTAATTCTTTTTTAATTTGGTATCATATACAATATTCAGAATGATAATATATTATCATTCTGAGTATTGTGCTAAAATTGATATAAATTAAATTAAAATTTGCTGAGACGGCAATGCTTTTTTTAATTTTACTTCGAGGGTTGTTGTTGTTGAGACCCAGACCGTCCCACCTACCAGAAATGTGTAAGGTAACTGTTTGGACTTCCGGGAAGTGCCACCCAATTTAGACCGGAACCCAGTGGAGGAGGCATCCATAGGGACCGTACCCTCCTTCCCCTACCACCAACTTCTCGGAAGGACTTACGAACCCACATGTTTAACGTGATCGTACTCCGCATGAACACGGCGGCAGTTGTGGCAGCGTGCAAATCCAGCACGCAAACCACCGGGCTACCGCGTCCGAAATGCGCCAACAGCACGCAGTGTTACCAGGTGGTCACCCACCCAAGTACTAACCGCGCCCGATGCTGCCTGACTTCGGTGATCTAACGAGAACCGGTGTTTTCAGCACGGTACGGCCGTTGGCCCATAAGATACATGTGTGAAATTTTTCACAATTTTAAAAGAAGCAGAATGAAATCGACATTCAGTGACTGTAGGTTTTGAGGTATTTTTTATCGCTTTCTTTTGCCAACGATCGGTGATAGAGCATTTATTTAATGCGTATCAAAGGAGTTTATTTAGGGCTTATCGAATGAGCTTATTTTGGACGTCCACATTGTGTCATTGGCATTGTTGCGTATGGGAAAACGAACCCTGGGAATGATTTTAGTTCAAAACGCGATTTGGAAATTGAGTGGTGTTTTCTGTATCTGTATTACATTACTTATGTATTATTTTTGTATTATTTAAGATACTAATTAATTAGGACTCGGGCACCGCGGGTAATTCGTTTTAGTGATAACATAAAGAATGGGTATATTGATAAATTCATATATTATATGATTAATTAAAAATACATTTTTCTAAAGGCTCCTATTGATCTTACTTTAAATATTATTTACTGAATAAATTAAATATAAAATTCGAAAAATCCAAGAGTTGGTTATTGTCTTACTCGGCCTTGTAACGCGATGAACCGATCGCATCTCCAGTGTCCACAATGTATTTTTAGTGCCACTACTCATCGACGTTATACAAGTAGACTTAATATTGGATGCTAAAATGTATGTGATGTGGAAGACGTAAGCTAGGCTTGGGCAATATGGCAATTTCTACATCGTGATACATTGGCAGTCTAACATCGCGATACATCGTGATGTTAATCACGTGACTAAAATCTGAACGGCAACGTACGTGAATAAAAAAAAACTGAATTGCACAAGCGTACAATTTATGCGAAAAATAATTTGGTTTAATAAAATATTTGTTTATTTTTACTCGCACTATAAAAATAAAAAGATATATATTGTTCTGAAATGGAACTTGAGATGAAAATAAATACAAACTGATACTTTTGGACTCGTAGTAATGCAGGGAATTGAATTGCAAAATTTAAGCATTTCAAATTCAATAATATACGAATTTATGTGGGTGACTGGCTTATTTTAACAGTTCACAAGTACTGATCGCCCTATTTCATAATGAAATATGGCAGTTCTCGTAAATATGTACACTTTATGGAAGTAAGTTCTTCATACTCTTAAGGACAGTAAGACCTCTGTTATTAAACTAAAAAAAAAGAGAAATAGAAGCTAAAAAAAAAGAAACTTATTAACTAAACATAATCAATATAAACCTTATCTCACCAAAAAAAAAAAAAAAAAAAAATTAGATACTACAAGCTATTTCTCGAATAGCCACCATAATCTTTTGTTTCCCGCCTAACAAATCCCTACGTTGAGGAACAATCTTCCTCCACCATTCATCCGTGGATATTCTAAATTCGAGTTTGTTTTACTACGATATCTACGCATTCATAAATTATGTCCCACTCCCTCACTCCTTTTCCTATAAACATCCATTGAAGTTGATTAATGTCATTTCAGCGCGGTAGGGTAATCTCCCTGTCGCGTCTATTAAAACATTCCTGTCAATAATGTACACCTATTTCGCAATCAAAATAAAAGTAAAACACGAAGGAGCTAGGAATGCAGTTGAAAGCCGCAAAAGAAAGTTTCTTTGCGCAATCAAGACGAACTTGATTGTTGCAGTTTTTGTTGGTTTATAAATAAATTGTAAAAAAAAAACACTAAGAACAATTTTACATTATAACATTATGAATGCGATAAAAATCAGGAGATGATTCGCTCTTCGTTAAATACGAAATTTCAAGAGGAGATAATCCACAGATTATAGTATTATCCGTATCCCGAGAAAATATCGACGTGAGAATCAACAAGAAAAATCAATCATGCATATAGCATTCGTTATGAAACATTTCCCAACTGCAATGCAATTTTATTTAAATATCTAAAAAATGCGATACATTCAGCGGTAATATTTGTGAAATTATCACAAAACTACACAATAATTTATTATATAAGTGATATGGTAAAGCCAAACGATGGGTTTACAGAATATGGCGAATTTTTTGTATTTAAATTTTCATATAAAGGGTAGAGCTGGAATTCATAGAGTCTTTGATGTTAAGCCCTCGGCTTTTGCTGTATTACAGAGACAGAAATGTGTTTATATGGGATGGCAGAGAATATGGCGTAAAGGATTTTATGCTGTCTTCCAATGTATGACGTGCAGTGAACATGGCCACACTACTAAGAGATGTTCAGGAGTGCAGAAATGTGCCCACTCTCATGTGGGTTCGACGTGTCCTGAGGGGTTGAGGTCGAACAACCGACTCGTCCGAAGACATGAGCAGCACATGAGGGGTTGAGGTGTATAAACGGTGTCCTTTTTAATGAAAAATATGGAGGTACCAGGAATATTGGGCACTCTTGCCGTAACACAGAATGTGAATCATATAAGAAGGAACTCGTTGTTTATCGGAAACATGTTGACTACGGAGTTTAGTTTAATCGAAGTGACTCCCCTCTGTATTTAGATAGGGTTTTTGATTTTAGTTGTATATTGGGAATTTTATTAATGGATATGAATGGTATTTATAAATATATTGATATAGTAATGAGTATGTATTCTAAGTGATTGTTTAAATGGTATTTGTCTAAGTTAATTTTGATTGATGTATTATCATTTGAAGTTTATTTTGATAAATAATTAGCATAGGTTATGTATTTTTGGGTATAATGGATTTAATTATTTTATTATTTAATTATTTTTATTTCCCTTTCGAACGTTTTTCTGCGGAGCACCCCCTTAAATGAACATTTTTGAAAAACCGCATTTAACTTGGTATTTTTTACCAAATCATTAGTCCATATACTAAATTTCAAGCCTTTATCACATTGTAAAGGAGGCTTTTTTCATGTGTTCGTCAAATCGAACATTTTAGTGAGCGGCACCTTCTACAATGGCATATGTTAGAAAACTGAAATTGCACACGTTCTTCTTTTCAACCTATTTACCCGTACACCAAATTTGAAGTCTCTCTCATCGCGAAACATGCTTTTTCTATCATTTCATCTTTTGAATGCTTTTGTGTGGAATACCCACCCCCTTAAATATACATTTTTGAAAAACTCCATTCTTCTTGGGTTTTCTTTCAGATGATTCGCCCATATACCAAATATCAAGTTTCTATCACGTTTTAAAAGGGGCGTTTCTCCTTTATTGGGAAAATTGAACATTTTGGTGTGCGGCATCCCCCTAAAGTAGAAAATACTGGAAAACTGAAATTGTACACTTTCTCCCTTCCAAAATGTCTACCCGTACACAACATTTGAAATTTTTATCTCATCCCGAAGCATATATTTTTTATGAATTCACCTTTCGAACGTTTTTCTCTGGAGCATCCGCTTAAACAATCATTTTTGAAAACTATATTCGTCTTGGGTGTTTTCATCAAATGATTAGCCCATATAACAAATTTCAAACTTCTATCAAGCTTTAAAGAAGCCGTTTCTTATTTATTTGGCAAATCGGATATTTTGGTGTGCGGCACATCTTCAGTAGAAAATATTGGAAATCTGAAATTACATATTTTCTTCCTTTCGAATGATATACCCATACACTAAATTTAAAGTCTCTATCTCATCGCAATGTATGCTTTACAAACATTTCACTTTTCGAACGTTTTGGTATGGAGCACCTCCTCTACAGAACATTTTTGAAAAATTCGATTTTTCCAGGAGTTTTATCAAACGCGAACGGTCGACTCATGTACCAGATTGCAAGTCTCTATCTATTCGATAAGTGCCTAAAAAAAGCGTGACAGACAGACGCAGACGCACACTTGGCAATTAGTATATACTAGCCGAATACCCGTTGAAAATCAACGGTCTCGCAATAAGCAAGCCCTGAATAATGTAAATTTTTGAATAATTTGCGTTTCACATTTATTCGGCAAATTGAATGTTTTGGTGTGCAGAACCCACCCTAAAGAAGAAATATTGGAAAACTTAAATTGCTCGTTTTTCTGTGAACATAACCATAAATTTACATTTTTGAAAAACACAGTTCGTCTTGGGTTTTTTATCAGATGATTGGCCCATATACCAAATATCAATCCTCTATCACATTAAAAAAAATCGTGTCTCATTTATTCGGAAAATCGAACATATTGGTTTGCGCCACCCCGTAAAATAGCAAATATTGGAAATCTGAAATAATCCACTTTCTTCCTTTCAAACTATCTACCCGTACACCAAATTTGATGTCTCCATCCTACCGCGAAGCATGTTTTTCTATTACTTCACCTTTCGAACGTTTTTCTGTGTAGCACCCCCTTAAATGAACATTTTTGAAAAACCGTATTCATCTTGGGTTTTTTTATCTTATGATTAGCCCATATAGTAAATATCAAGCATCTATCGCATTGTAAAGGAGGCGTTTTTCATTTGTCCGTCAAATCAAGTATTTTAGTGAGCGACACCCCGCTACAATAGCAAATGTTGGAAAACTGAAATTACACAATTTCTTCCTTTCCAACTATTTACACGGATACCAAATTTGAAGTCTCTATCTCATCGCGAAGCATGCTTTTTTATCATTTCACCGTTCGAATGTTTTTGTGTGGTACCCACCCCTATAAATATACATTTTTGAAAAACTCCATTCTTCTTGGGTTTTCTATCAGATGATTCGCCCATATACCAAATATCAAGCCTCTATCACGTTTTAAAAGGGGCGTTTCTCCTTTATTCCGAAAATCGAACATTTTGGTATGCGGCACTCCCTAAAAGAGAAAATATTGGAAAACTAAAATTGTACACTTGCTTCCTTCCAAACTATCTACCCGTACATCAAATTTGAAATCTCTATCTCATCCCGAAGCATGTATTTTTTTTATCAATTCACCTTTCGAAAGTTTTTCTCTGGAGCACCCCCTTAAAAGAACATTTTTGAAAAATTCTATTTGTCTTGGGTGTGTTTTCATCAAATGATTTGCCCATATACCAAATTTCAAGTCTCTATCGAATTTTATTGTAGCCGTTTCTCATTTATTCAGCAAATCGAACATTTTGGTGTGTGGCACCCCCTTAAGTAGAAAATACTGGAAATCTGAAATTGCACACTTTCTTCCTTTCGATCGATTTATCCATACACCAAATTTGAAGTCTCTATCTTATTGCAAAGTATGTTTTTCTATCATTTCACATTTCGAACGTTTTGGTGTAGAACATCCTTTCTTCAGAACATTTTCGAAAAATGCGATTTTTCCAGGGTTTTTTATCGAACGATCGACCCGTGTACCAGATTGCAAGTCTCTATCTATTCGGGAAGTGCCTAAAAAGGCATGATAGACAGACAGACGGACACTTGACAATTAGTATATATAAATAGATAATTCTTTGGTGCCACGCTATTGAAAAGCAAAGTCTGTGCTGTGATACAGGGAAATCACGATGTACTGGCGGCGACGACACTGGGAATTTGTGCATGCACTAAGAAAACCCCCAAACCGGAAACATCGATCTCAAGATCGGCGTTTAGCGCTGGATATTGACATGGGAAATCACGATATCGCGATATATCGTCGATAACGATGTATTGCCGACTTGAAAATCTCGAAACCGGTATGACGATGGCGACTTCATGATACTTTTCACGATATATCGCCCCCGGCCGTCCAAATTGCTGCTCATGTCCAAGAACGAGTCGTACGGTCTGGGCTTTCGACGATATATCGCCCAAGTCTAGCGTAAGCACCTGGTCTTTCCTTCTGCAGTAATGCATGCGTTAGAAGCATATTTATGGAAAAGTAACACTTTCATTTATAAAAATATTAGAAATAATTCTAATTATTTTACCGATTTCTTTAAAAAAAGGCATAAACTTTTCTATTCTAACCATCAATGCTCTGCAAAAGTATTGAAAAGATAGAAAAAGTATAGAAAAAAAATTCTGAAATCTAAACGAACTAGAGGTTATAGATTGTTTTTCAATAGGATAACATGAAAAAGGTAGAATTGGTGGCATTACGTGCAGTTTCACTGCATTCTCAAATCTAACAGGTGCAGTAGGGGTGAGAGGGCATTTGCGTACAACATATGGGTACTTTCGTAATGACGCAGAGTAATGATAAGTATTATGACAATTTATAATAATAAAGGAGGCTTCAGAAACCGGTTGATATATTTAATCAAATGTTTATGCTATAATTAGTAACGAAGTATTTTTGATTTCAGAATATTTAAAACAGCAACTTCAGCAAATATTATATATTATGTTTCTATTGTACTACAATTTTGCTTCATCAATTTTAGCAGTCAGTCTCTAAATTACAACATTATCAAATAAAATAATATTCTGCATTAGACGTGTTTTGATTTTTTAATTCATTTAATAAGTCAACCAGAGCAGTTAGAAAGGAAAACATTATACAGAGCCGCTAATCGTCATCGCAGAGATGCACCGCAAGGATAGAGCACCCAGAAAAACTGCAAAAACTTCTTTGATGATCAAAAGTTGCAGCAAATAATTTTACCAACTATACAGTTCACACTGAATTAAGTAGTGATGAGGATAAAGTCACTATAATTCAAATAATTTCAGTCCTACATTAGAAGAAAAATAAAGATACTTGTGTTGAAGACCCAGACCGTCCGACTCATCCGAAGACATAGAGCATCCATTTGGACGGTCGGGAAAATACATGCGTTGTTGTTGTTGTTGTTAAGACCCAGACCGTCCGACCTACCAGAAAGGTGTAATGTAACTGTTTGGATGGCCGGGAAGTGCCACCCAATTTAGACCGGAACACAGTGGGGGAAGCATCCACAGGGACCGTATCCTACTTCCCTTACCGCCAACCTCTTGGAAGGACTTACGAACCCACATGTTTAACGTGATCGTACTCCGCGTGAACACGGCGACAGTTTTGGCAGTGGCGGAAATCGAATCCGGGCCTACCGACTGCAATTTCCGCACGTTAACCACTGGGCTACCGCGCCCTTTTAAGATACATGTGTTGAAAACCCAGACCGTCCGACTCGTCAGCAAGGACATGAGCAACTATTTGGACGGCCGGCAAGATACATGTGTGGAAACCCCAGGCCGTCCGACTCGTCCAGAGGACTTGAGTGACTATTTGGACGACCGGGAAGAAGATACATGTGTAGAAAACCCAGACCACACGACCAACCCATAGGCTAATGGTAGCTTTCTGTGTGGCCGGAAGATACATGTGTAGAAGACCCAGACCGTCCGACTCGTCCAGGGGACTAAGAGCACCTATTTGGACGGCCGGGGAAGATACATGTGTGAAACTTTTCACAATTTTAAAAGAAGCAGAATGAAATCGACATTCAGTGACTGTAGGTTTTGAGGTTGCAGCTGTTAAAGCCTCGAAAAGTGTATTTCCGTTAGTGAGAATTTCAGGATGCAATTTTTCATTTTATTCAATGTCTGTGACGATATGTGTAGTCACTTGGATTAGCCAGTGATTATAAAGAAAATGAACAAATTAGACTTCATGTGCGCATGTGTACAGCATTAGTCCAGCTTCCAGAAGCAGACATAGATTATGGATGGCTATTAGTTCCAGACATTATGAAAGACCCAAGATCTCTTTAGTTTATATTGCTAAATCAGAGCAGCAAATTGTAAAAAAGTTAATTAAAATAATTTTTAAAGAAAAATTGTAAAATAAAAATTAAATAAATTAAAATAAATAAATAGAAATCAGTGCAGTTGGTAAATTAGAAGAAACTAGAAAGTTTGGCCGCGTTTGCTATTAATTTTAATGGAACGTGATTGAAATTGCAGAGAATATTATACAACAGGGGAAATCTAATGTTGTACGCAGGTGCCACCTCTTTTTCTATACTGCACCTACTTACTGCATTTCGGAACGTCTTGATATGTACGCAAGTGTCACTACACCAGGAAAATGAAACAAATGGCTGAGTAAAAATATCCTCTAAATGAGCTTCTTCTCCATGCACAGGAGCGAATTCATTATTTAAGGTATAAAGTATAAAAGTCCATTTGATTGCCCAAAGATAGAATAAACTGCAATATTGTGCACGACTTATAACCTCAGTTATCTCTTTAATTACTCAGTTATATTTTGTCATAAATATTTCTTGAAAAATTCAACTAAATGCTTTAATATTAATTATGTTATTGTTGCGTTTTGTTTTAGCTGTTTCAGGTTCACTTCAACCCCCTGTGCTGACCCCAGAAATCACGGTTAACACGCCTTCACCCATTCCGTATTTTCCTTCGTATCCTTGCCAATGGAATCTTCCTTTTCCTCTATCAACCATGCTTCCTTCAAATGGTAATCCGTATAGGATACCCATTCTTAATGATATGACAAATTTGGATAAAAGAATGGCAAAATGTGAAAGCACAGGTGATATTTCGAGAAAAAGCAGCTCGAATGTGTTATCTGCCAATGATGAAGAAATGCCAAATGCAGAACCTCCATCTAACGGCGATCCTTTATTAAGCTATTTAAAGGCAAAAGATTTGGGTGGAGTCAAATTTCATAAACCAAAAAATGTTCACCAGTACAAAAGGCTGATTGAAGCAGCAAAACATAAGCCAGAGAATTTTCCAGAAATCTTAGGAAATGAAAAAATCAAGTTCCTTTCAACTTTGGGATTAGTACCAAAAAGTATGTGCAGCTCCGAGACATTAAAGAGGTTCCGTAAAGAACTCCTGGTTAAAAAAGTTTTGAATAGGGAGTGTATGATATACAGACAGCGTAAAACATTACGTGACAGAAATAAGTTAAAAAAGTTTTCAGATCAGAGAAAAAGGGCTTACTTAGAAATAGACGCGTTTAAAAACAACTCTTCGCCGCATAAAAATAAATCAGTGAATGGATCATGGAATGTGTTAAGATATCCTAAACGTTCAAGTAGCAATGCGAAAAATGTTGGAGATAGGAGTAAAAAACGAATGAAGCTTGGTGGAATTCGGGAGAAAGAACCAGTTGAAGTGATTGATATTGTGTCTTCCGATGACGAAACGCAGCAAGAGAATATTTCTCCTGGATCTGCAGTAGAAAAAGAAATGAAAAGCATGCAAGGAGATAAAAACGTGCCATCCTATAAAATGAATCGAGGATCAAAAGATCATCCGCCTATAAAAGTTATTCTTCAGAAGATAGGCCAAAATCTCCAAAAGCAGAGACAACAGAAAGCCCCAATGATTCATCCCATTTACCAAACTTTCTCACCAGTTAATATATATCCATTGAAAGAACTCCAGGCAAATGCTTCGAATGTGACTCAATTTGTAGTGCCAGATACTATGAAGCAGGATGTAATTGCAAAATCAAGAAATTCCCCGAAAGTTTCACAGCAAATTCAACACTTTCAGATTCCCAAGTTATCTGCAGGATATGGAGTCCCTTTTAGTTATGTATTTCCACAAAATGCGATTGGCCAGACGCAAATCGAACAACCAAGTACAAGTTTCGCATTATCCAACCAGAATGCCATTCCGCAAATGCTACACACCATTCCATCAAATGTTGCATTTCAACCAGTATCAAATCCAAAATTGGTTTATGTTGACAGAGGTCCGAAAGGGCCGTTTTATATTCTTCCTCAGTTTATTAGACCTGCATTTCAACAACATTTTCGAGCAGAAGAATCGGAGGCAGAAGCATTGAAAGATCCAAATACTGTGTCAAAGTCAGCAACTTCAGTGTCTACTCAGGGACCTAAAGGGCAAGCTGAAACTGTCGCCACAGGATCTCAAATTGAAAATCAGAACATTTCTCGAAGGATTAAAAGTAAGTTGTAAATTCAGCGTAAGTGAAAAAATTGTTTCCATATTTTGTAGAATTTACCGTATTTCGGTATATTTTAAAATTACAATAGCGCCTCATGCTTTTACTAGAAGTGGGCGAGTAGCACTTTTCTCGAAATCGAATATTCAATTTGAATATTAACCAGATCTCGAATATTCCAATACCCTGAGCAGTAAATCGTATAGTCAGTTGGTTTATTAAGTGTTATTTAGTAACTATTAGTAAATAAATTAATAAAGTAAAATAAAAAAAGTAAAAGTATATTAAGCGACAACAAGTTATAAATTAAACGTTTTATTTTAAATTGTAATTATTTTACAGTGCTTTTATTTTAACTATTCTTAACTAAAATGATATAATTCTTAATGCTTTTCACCTACTGCAGATTTTTATTTAAGAAAACAAGGATTCAAACACATTCGTGATCTATTTTGCTGGTTTGTTTTGGGTTTTTTTTTTTGTCGCAAATTAAACCAGAGGTGCTGAAGAGTGACTCTAAGAAAACTGTTGACTTTGTCATGATTAAATATTTCAAAGATAAATCTTTCAAGCGATGATATAGATCAGCCATACTCAAACTTTTTTCTTCTCGGGCCATATACACATGGCAGCTATTTCACACGGGCCGCAACATAAGGATTAATGAAAAACATAAATAAGTCCAAGTATTTATTTATCAAGAAGTACAACTAATGAGACCGTTGATTAAAAATCTTATTTGGATCAAGCTTGTAACTGCTACATGCTACTCTTAAAACGTCATCCAAATGAGAATCAGTAAGCCGGTTTCTATATATATATTCTTTGCATATTTTATTTTCGAGTAGTACGATTCAAAAAGATACGTTGATGCGAACAACGTGAGCAAAATTTGAGCACATCTTTGTACTGTTTTATATTGTTCGGGCACTATTTTCCAAAATTCGGCGCACTCCTTTTTCTCCCTCTTTTCTTTAGAAATATCTTCCAGGTGTGTATTGTTTTTCAATAAATTCGTCAAATAGCTCTTCGTTACTGTTTCGTTACTTCGTAGACTGTCTTTACCGGGCCACTTACAAAAGCTCAGCGGGCCGCAGGTTGAGTATGGCTGATATAGATAGACTATAAACTTTTTTTTTTCCCAGTAAGATGATTAGAACTATTAGTGACTTTCTGGAGTGTGGCTGGACTCGGCTTTCTCATACCATATCCACTTTTAAATAGCTTGTGGGTTTTATCCTCTTTATACCAAATTTTACAAGAGAAATTTTGAAAAATCGGTATCGCTGATCCAAAGATTTACAATTATAGTGTGCTACCCTTCACCTTAAAGGACGTTGTTGTTATTGAGACCCAGACCGTCCGACCTACCAGAAAGGTGTAAGGTAACCGTTTGGACGGCCGGGAAGACCTTAAAGGGCGTGACAAAATCTTTCGATTGAGGCCATACTTAACAATATACCCTCCCTTACTTGCCTCCCCCTCTCCTCCAGAGAGGGGCCAATGAAGTCACAAACACAAAAATTGTATCGCGGCTACTTTTGACAACAATGATTGAAACATTTTGTCCTATGCTGCTATGTTAAAATTAACGTGCAGTGTGGCTCAAACTCGACTTATACAGAATTCATTTTTTTTTTCAAATTTTAAAAGTCAAAATTTGAAAAGTCGGCACCGTGGGTCCAAATGATTACAACTATAGCGTATTATCATTCACCTTAATCTTTTGCTTACGGGTGGGACAGCGTCCATCCCAAACGAAAAACCACTCAAAAAGACAGGTAATTTACATACCATATCCCAAACAGTTCGACACCCCCTTTGCAGGCATTGGCGTCCATGGAAATCATCGGCAGAAACATTGCACCTGCTGCAGCAGGTGCAATGGACGCCGTCCCACCCGTAAGCAAAAGGTTTAAAGGCTTGAAAAAAATCTTTCAATTGATACCTTACTTAACAATGTACCTCCCAGGGGGTGAATTTGCCCCCAAGGGAGCTAATGACGTCACGAACAAAAGAAATTGTATCACGTCTATTTTTCACCACAATGATTGAAAGTCTGACTGAAATATAATTTTCACAATAATTAAGTCCCGTGATCATTGAACTACAAATAAACCCTTTTATGCACGATTATGTTAAATTTTGTCCTATGCTGCCATGTTAAGGAAATATAAAATTTAGAGTAAAATTCAAAGTTTTTGCTCGAATTAAGAAATATTCTATCTAGTTCTAGATTTTTTGATAACAAAGCTGGATATAAAGTTTCGTGAAAATCCATTAATTTTTGTGGCTGCTATTGTGTAAAAAGGAATCGACCACAGACATCAGACAAACAGACAGACATCACTCTAAAAGTAGTCGATACGTATTCAGAATGTCTTAAAACATATATTGGCATCAGAATCTCGAAATCAAAAATTTTTGCGTAAACAATACTTCCTCATGAGAAAGCAAAAATATTGTTGAGGTAAACAAGGTAATTTGGTGATACTTTTAAATCATTAAGTTTTGCTGTAAAATGAGCTCATCATAAATAGCTCGAAAACATGAATATGATGTACATTGTGATACTTATTGCTATGATTTGAGGGGGTTATATATGATCCCTAAAAATAGATTTTCTAATTAGTAGGTGGTTTTCAGCTGGAATATAAATATATTTTACTTTTGAAAACTTTTTAGAGCCAGCCAAGAGACCCAGTTTTATGAAGCGTCTCATTTTAAAGCCTCGAAATCTGCCTGAAATTCAGCAAATTTTTCGACGAAGGGACTCGGCGGCAACTAATGTATCAATCCCAACAACTTCAGAGTCCACTCAACAAAGTCAGGAGACGGCAGTGACTGGGACAGGGGCTCAAGTTAATAAAAGGAAGTGTGCTGCGAAAGTTGAATATAAAGGTCAGTTATGAAATGTCCATATCTAAGTTAAGAAACGTATTTTTTTTTTTTACAAAGCATGCTATATTTCCAGTTTTCTATTACTTTCCTTATATACATAATGTATAAGGAAAGTATTGTGACGGGGTCGAAAATTCGAATTCGAGTTTTCGACGGGAGAGCACGTCTCAAGCATCGCAGATAACGAATCAAACATTTTTGAGGTGATGTCTGCGTGTGGTGTGCGTGTGTCAGTGAGTCTGTGGAGACGATATCTCAAGAACGAATGGACCGATCCGAATGAAATTTGTTATAAAAATCGCAATCCGTGAATACTGGAAGCCTATTGCTTTTAGACGTAATCGATTGTTCAGAACCCCCCTAAATTTTCGAGTAAAATTTTGAAAAAATCATCAAAAAATCAAAACCTTTACTAAAGTTACGCAAATAGACATTTCTTATGCAATTTTTCCTTAGAAAACGATTGACATGAACTTTAGAACGCTAGCGCGAACCGTTCTCGAGATATTGCACATTTTTAAAACAAATTTATAAAAAAATCCCATAAATTAAAAAAAATATATTAACTGTTGAGAAACATGTTCACTTTTCATATGTAATATCATGCGATAAATTGGGTGACATCATTCACGTGGATCTAGCTCGTTCCATTCATAAAAAAAGATACTTTGAGTAATATATTTGTATTTGAACGCCAATAGTCATTTATCTGCTATAAGAATAACTTATTTTTCCGTCTATAACGCTTCGCGAAATTTTGGCGACGAATTTGGCGGAATGTCGCGAACTTGGCGACTTTTTAAAATGTTGCCAAATTAACGAAAATCTCGCCAAATGGATTAAAATGAAACTAAATCGATGAAAATGACGACTAATTAACGAAAATTCAATATCTTGGAAAAAATATAAGTATCTACTATAATAATAACCTATTTTTTTTGCTGTAAAAGTAGTAAATTCATTGCATTATATAAGGATGAAAGTCATGTGCTGCCCACATAAGATTTTTTTTATTTGGAAGAGTGATATTTGGTGTTTGGTTTTAGTGTCTGATGGGGTCTAATTTTGTGAAAAATTCAAAAGTACACAACAAATTTACTACCTTAAAGTTCTTCTATTATATGTACACTTTTTAGAAGAAGAACTGTGGAAAGGTTTTAATCGGATTTACATTAAAAAATATTAAAACGTACAAGGTAGGATCAAAAAGTTCGGAGACTGTGATGATATCTCCAACCCTGATTGGAGGAGAGGGGTTACCGTGGTGTAGAGGCACATGTGACGCGAGATGTGAAAAGGAAGAAGCTGGTCCGCAGTGCAGGGTTTTTCCAGACAATGGGTGTCAGTGAACTGTAGTCGTTCGCGTTCGTCGAAAACTGAAATGGCGTTTGAAGAACAACGTGCGAATATCGAATTCTGTCAGCGTTTGGGGAAATCGCTTGGATATTTAGAATAAGGAAAAAATTATCTTTAACTATGAATTGGTTTTAAGAGTTTTTTTAAGAAATCGGAATTGTCCATTGTTTAAGACTGTCAGTAAAATCCATATATTAGGAACTGCAATATTTTAAAATCATCACACTTTATTATTACTGATTTTTTTTTTCTTTTGGATCATCAAACTTGACAACTACTGATTTTGAAATCTTAAATATTTTTAAGGGTCATTTTCTTAAAGAAAGAATTATATCAAGGATCTATTGAAATGAACTAAATTTCTCTTCGCTGTTCTCCTGGTTAGAATATTCGTATTTTATTCCTCTATTATAAGGGGAAATATGATATATTAGTTTAAGCTGAAATTAAATTAAATACATATTTCAGGAATTTCACTATTTTAAAGTTATCAAATTGAGGAAGGGATTTTATTATTACTGTATTTCTTATGGTCACTGAATTTAAAACTTTAGTGCGATTTTGATATAGAGTTTAAAAGCAGATATAAATAAAAATCAACGACAACAAATGAGTAGCTTTGAACTATTGTGTTATGTCTGATGCGAAGATATTATTCGATTGCTTTTATCTGAATCATAGGCTGAGTTAGGGTTGTTAATTAGGAGTACTAAGGTTCTTATAGGAAGCCTCGGTCATTTCGCTTCGATCATTTCATGTATACAATGTAAAATAATCTGAAAAATCTCTTGGGATATATTTCAAGTCCTGGTGTGTGTGTGTGGGGGGGGGGGGGGGGAGATGCTGAGATTTTAGGCTCCTCTTAGCTCCGTCAGTGGTCTGAGACAATAATGACATGTTTCTTCTAAAAATACATTAAAATATTTTTATTTGTTTTTATAAATTATAAATAAAGATTTTTCTTTTAATATTTAGCTTTAGAAAGTTTTTTCATAGTGTAACTTGAGCAAATTTTCCAATTTAATGTAGTTAAAATTTACGTGTAGAACAATTAAAAATGAATTTTATTTCACAAAAATATCGTTTTATTTATTTGGATTATTTATTAGCTTGACGCTTATTCCTGTTTGCAATTTGTTTTATAGAGAGGAAAACTAAACAAAACATTAATGAAGAAATGATAAGGATTTCTAAATGGATTTACAGTTTGAAGTCAGCTTTAGATCCGAACATGTTTCAGCAGGGCTTAGAAAAATCGGTTCAGAGATTAATATCACGTAAGACAAGTTCATTTTCTTTCTTTCTGTTTAGCGAGTTGTATGAAGTAGATAAATGCTATATTACAATTTTAGACACATCAATATTTTGATCCACAAAATATAGACAATTGTGTTTGGAAAATAGTTTGTTTTTGTTCTTTTGTTAAAGATTATTGTAACTTTCTTATACTCCCTTGAAGAAAGCTGGTATAAGAAAATTAGGTGACTACAATTGTTTCAAGCGCCTTTTGATACCTCCTCTTCAGGTCAGAGACAATGTCTTCTCTTACCCATTGCTAAGGGAAGTTCGGTTTTCTCTTAGGGGCTGAAAAAGGAAGACGCAGTTTCTGACCTGAGAAAGATGGATCAAAACGCCCTCGATACAATTGTAGTCACCTAATTTTTTGATGCCCGCTTTCTACAAAGAAGTATTAATAAGTTATATTTTCACAAGTGTAGCCGTTTTATTTATTATAAATATTTATGAATTAATTCTAATATAAATGCTTCTCTAAACCTATTTTTAGATGTTATAGAATTCTTAATGAGACAAACTGCAATAGGGAACTCTCCGGTAATTTTTGCTAAACAAAATCTTTGTTAGACACAGCATACAACCAGTATTTAACCAGTTTCAAAAGCATCCGCAATAAGCAATATAGTCCATATTTTAAAATATTTTAATTCATCAATTTGGAGTCATTTTTGTTCTCATTTTTACAATTTTAAAGATATTTTCATCAATCAGGGTGAGATATCACCAAGTTGGCGATATTTTGCTAAATGAGCCGCCAAGTTCGCCAATTTGAAAGCCAAACGTTACAGACAAAGGGAGAGCTGAGCATTATTTCTTATACATAAATGACTGTTGGAAAAATGTTAGGCATCAAAATACAAAAGTGTTACACATATTATCTTCTCTCCAGAAGGGAACTCATTAGATCCACAAGAATGATGTTAACAAATTTAACGTATAATGTTATATATAAAATGTGAACATATTTTACAACAGTTTATACTTTTTTAAATCTTATGTGATTTTTTGATAAATTTATTTGTAAAAAGCACAATATCTCATGAACAGTGCATACTAGCGTTCTAAAATTTGTGTCAATCGTTTATTAATGAAAAAATTACATAAGAAATGCTTATTTACGTAACATTATTGAAGGTTGTGAAATTTTGATGATTTTCTTAAAATTTCATTCGAAAATTTGGAGGTCTTTCTGTAATATAAGTAATATTCGATTGCGTTTAATCAATAGACTTTCAGTATTCATTAATTGTAATTTTTGTACCAGATTTCGTTCGAAACGCTCCGTTCGTTTGTGAGGTCTCCACAGACATACGCGCGCGCGCGGGCACACATACACACACAGACATCACCTCAAAAACGGTCGATTCGAGTTTAGGTATGCTTAAAATGTGCTCTTCCGTCTAAAACTCGAATTCGATTTTTCCACCCCGTCACAATACTTTCCCTATACGTTATACTATATATACCGGGAAAGCAAAAAGAGCTTCTTTCGTCAGAATAAATGAGACAGAGCATCAAACGGAACAAAAGAAAGAACGCATCTGTCTCTTGTTGGTACTGGTGATTTTTTCACCCCGTCACAATACTTTCCCTATACGTTATATTATATATACAGGGAAAGCAAAAAGAGATTCCTTCGTCAGGATAAATGAGACAGAGCATCAAACGGAACAAAAGAAAGAACGCATCTGTCTCTTGTTGGTACTGGTGATTTTTCCACCCCGTCACAATACTTTCCCTATACGTTATACTATATATACAGGGAAAGCAAAAAGAGCTTCTTTCGTCAGGATAAATGAGACAGAGCATCAAACGGAACAAAAGAAAGAACGCATCTGTCTCTTGTTGGTACTGGTGATTTTTCCACCCCGTCACAATACTTTCCCTATACGTTATACTATATATACAGGGAAAGCAAAAAGAGCTTCTTTCGTCAGGATAAATGAGACAGAGCATCAAACGGAACAAAAGAAAGAACGCATCTGTCTCTTGTTGGTACTGGTGATTTTTTCACCCCGTCACAATACTTTCCCTATACGTTATATTATATATACAGGGAAAGCAAAAAGAGATTCCTTCGTCAGGATAAATGAGACAGAGCATCAAACGGAACAAAAGAAAGAACGCATCTGTCTCTTGTTGGTACTGGTGATTTTTCCACCCCGTCACAATACTTTCCCTATACGTTATACTATATATACAGGGAAAGCAAAAAGAGCTACTTTCGTCAGAATAAATGAGACAGAGCATCAAACGGAACAAAAGAAAGAACGCATCTGTCTCTTGTTGGTACTGGTGATTTTTTCACCCCGTCACAATACTTTCCCTATACGTTATATTATATATACAGGGAAAGCAAAAAGAAATTCCTTCGTCAGGATAAATGAGACAGAGCATCAAACGGAACAAAAGAAAGAACGCATCTGTCTCTTGTTGGTACTGGTGATTTTTCCACCCCGTCACAATACTTTCCCTATACGTTATACTATATATACAGGGAAAGCAAAAAGAGCTTCTTTCGTCAGGATAAATGAGACAGAGCATCAAACGGAACAAAAGAAAGAACGCATCTGTCTCTTGTTGGTACTGGTGATTTTTCCACCCCGTCACAATACTTTCCCTATACGTTATACTATATATACAGGGAAAGCAAAAAGAGCTTCTTTCGTCAGGATAAATGAGACAGAGCATCAAACGGAACAAAAGAAAGAACGCATCTGTCTCTTGTTGGTACTGGTGATTTTTCCACCCCGTCACAATACTTTCCCTATACGTTATACTATATATACAGGGAAAGCAAAAAGAGCTTCTTTCGTCAGGATAAATGAGACAGAGCATCAAACGGAACAAAGGAAAGAACGCATCTGTCTCTTGTTGGTACTGGTGATTTTTCCACCCCGTCACAATACTTTCCCTATACGTTATACTATATATACAGGGAAAGCAAAAAGAGATTCTTTCGTCAGGATAAATGAGACAGAGCATCAAACGGAACAAAAGAAAGAACGCATCTGTCTCTTGTTGGTACTGGTGATTTTTTCACCCCGTCACAATACTTTCCCTATACGTTATATTATATATACAGGGAAAGCAAAAAGAGATTCCTTCGTCAGGATAAATGAGACAGAGCATCAAACGGAACAAAAGAAAGAACGCATCTGTCTCTTGTTGGTACTGGTGATTTTTTCACCCCGTCACAATACTTTCCCTATACGTTATATTATATATACAGGGAAAGCAAAAAGAGCTTCCTTCGTCAGGATAAATGAGACAGAGCATCAAACGGAACAAAAGAAAGAACGCATCTGTCTCTTGTTGGTACTGGTGATTTTTCCACCCCGTCACAATACTTTCCCTATACGTTATACTATATATACAGGGAAAGCAAAAAGAGCTTCTTTCGTCAGGATAAATGAGACAGAGCATCAAACGGAACAAAAGAAAGAACGCATCTGTCTCTTGTTGGTACTGGTGATTTTTCTCATATATCACGACCAACGAGGTAATAAGAACTCAATGATCATGACTCATATTTTTGCCCTTAAAACCGGTTGGTACTTTTTTTGTAACCTTGCATGCTATGTATAACAAAAATGTTTATTTTACATGTATATCCAAACAGATACTGTAAGCGTGCTAAGATTCCGACTTCTAGGTCACTGGAGGACTTCTGGAGGGTATGGAAAGACACAAATACTGAAGACAATTATTACATAAATGGGGTCGAAAATGGAAATTCGAGTTTTCGATTGATTTGCATGTTTTGACTATAGTTTGAATTGACTAATTTTGACGTAACTCTGCATGTGTATCGGTCTATCTGTGAAATACATGTACTCACTAGAGTTCAAAAATTACACGACAAAATTTCATGAAATTTGACAATTAAGTCACTTAAATGCATTGCTTTGGTACTGATTATATTTTGATACTATTTGGAAATATAGAACTAGTATTTTTTTTTAAATACTAGTGAAAAAGTCGACGAAATCTGAAACAAAAGACTATATATGATTAAATGTATCAATTAAATATATCGTTTTATACGTAATTTTTTTTTATTAAAATGAATAAACCCAACCTTATTTCTGCAGAATTCAGCATTCTAAGGATTTTGCATTTCTTTTTTTGAATTTTGGTGACATGTCGACGTTTTAAAACCATGCACTAAGTCGCCAAATTAGAAATAAATGTTTTAAAAATTGCAATTTCTATACAATATTTTAAAATAAGTATACATTTTATGTGTTATGTGCGACAAAATTAAAATTAATGAATGAATGTAATGAAAATAATGAATTTGAGTCTGCAGGTAAGTACACGTGTTGCTCTTATTAATTTTTAAACTATAACGAATTTTCTGTTGTTGTCTTTTTCAGGATTAAATGTAGGAATATATTTGGTGAGGGACGCTAAAAAATCTCTGACTGAAATAGAAAAAACTCCAGGATTTCGCAAATTTGTTGAAGAGACTGATTAATTAATGCGTTTGAAATATGTCCATGTGGTCAATTTAATGTTCTTAATTTATAGATTTTATTTCACAGAACTGCTTTTTTTGTTCAAATATTCTACAGATATAAGATTTTTGTGTGCATTAACATAAAACATATAGTCTAACTTTCTAATAAGTCCTTAAAGAAAGCAGGCATAGGAAAATTTGGTGACTACAACTGTTTCGAGGACGTTTTGAGACATCTTCTTCAAGTCAGAAGTAGTGAATTTGTAGAAAGAAATAGCGAGTAGTTCTTTTTAGCGGCTGTTAAGAGAATATAATGTTTCTGACCCGAGGTAGAGGAATTAAAATTTCCTCCAAACAATTGTAGTTACCGAATTTCCCCATGCTTGTCTGCTTAAAGGAAGTATTACAAATTTATATTCTCTCAAGTGGCAGTTTTATTTACTGTGACATACTATAGTATTTCTGATATTACTATGCCAGAATGCACAATATGTTTGTTTGATTGCACAATATGTTGTATTGTATTTTATTTTATAAACCATGTTGTTTGAAATAGTTTAAAATAAAGTGTGTGCTAAACTAGTATGTGTTAAAGATACTTTCATTTTCAAAGTATTGGATACTGTTTTCATTACAAGTTATAATGATCGTTGAGTGGATTAATAATTTACTTAAGTATTCGAATTTTAATCGCGGCCCGGCAGGACGCCAGATAAAATTTCTTATATTACTATATTAACCAGAAAAATTTGACGCTGATGAAATACCTTGAAAAAATCGACCGAAATATGGTTGTCTTGTAATGTCTTGTAAAATCCTCCTTATTTTGTAAAATAGAATATTTCCAAAATATAAAAATATCGAAATTATAATCACTATATTTCGAAAACTCAGAACCCTATTCGAAATCCAGTTATGTATAGCTTAGGCCTTTCAAAGAGCTACAAATTACTCCTTTACTGTTTATAGCTAGCACTTTTAGTTTTCGAGAACAAAGCATTTTCAATGTTTTTCAACTTTACAAGACGAATGCTCAAAATGTATTAGAGCTTTGAAAAACCAAATTATGAATCTAGGAACTGGGTTCCTTGCTGAACATTTTTGTCACTTACTGTTGCTATCTTTCATAGTTTAGAAGGTTTTTCGTATGAATGTGAGCAAAGTGACACGAAAACTCGGGAAGCGAACAGAATAATCTCCCTCCTTCCACTCTTCCTCTAAAACAAATTTGCTATATCTCAGGTAGTGCAACAGAACTTAATGAAGATATCTTAGTATACTTCCACATCCATTCCTGATGTTATATATGTAAAGTATGTTAAAACTACATGCAGATTACATTTTCACCTACGCTTCGTCCTTCACGGGGCATGGCTCGTGGCCACTAAATGTGATACTTACACAGACACACACATTAAAAGTTCTGAATATCAAAAATCGAATTTAAGAAAAAAAATGGCGCACATTTTATAGTTTTGTTTACATGGAAATTGCATCATGTCAAACAATATTTCATTTTCAATACAGTAAGTTGCCGTATTTTTAACCTTTTCAGACATTTTAAGTTAAAAATCAATTTTAATTATAGTATTATGTTTCAACAGTTTGATTTGAAGAATAGCCTAGCCATCAAACGATTTTGGTATTTGAAATGTAACTTGTTTATCACAGTTACCACAATCAAATCTAAAACTATAAATAAATTCATTGATAAAATTAAAGAAAAAAAATCGTCTGCTGTAAATATACATTAAAATATCACAAGAACGGTTGAATGTACACCAACAGAGTTAATTAAGATTATTTAGGATTTTTTTTTCTGCGTAAGATATTATAAAAACGAATTTTGTGTGTTCAGCCGTTCTCGAGTTATAACTGAAAGAATATTAGAACATAAAACTCCGCGATTTACAAAAGTTTCGAACAAAATTCCTTAGATTTTTCTCATTATATATAGCCTATAGTATAGATCAAGTTTCTGCCTTCAGTAGTTCGGTTATCAACTGTATGATATAGATTATAGAAAGTACAGAATATATTAATCACGCTTCTATTGCATACAACAGCATCCATGGACCAGTTTTAAGCTTTTTATGCTGCCTTCAGCATGGAATAACATACTTGAAATGGCAGTAAAAAAATTTGCCACAATTTTGGGAACGTCTATGGAGACCAACAAATTCAGTTCTTCCACGCAGGCGCCATCAAATGGCATAAATATTGATTTCAGTCCACACAAAACTGCAATGACCAAGTTCATATTTACTAAACATGGCTATTGCAGTTGACCATTGATGAAATTCGTGAATAAATTGTCAATTTATTCATAAATAATTAATCAATGTATCAATTCCTATTTTTTAATCACCAAAACCCACCTAAATGGGTTTTTCCCTTCACTTTAAGCGGGTTTTGTGAATATGAATAGTATAGTAATATTATTTAATAGATTTTGTGACAGAGTTTTTTATGCGGATACATTTGGTATTGTTACAACGTATCTTCTGAAATCGTGGCTGTACTTTCATAATACAAGAATGAGCCCAAATTTCTGGATAACTAACACTTTTTCATTTAAAAGCACTGCATAGACAGGAACAATATACAGCAAATAGCTTGATAATTATCTTGTAAGACCCCTTAAACAGCTGTCAGATACAATAAAACAGCAATTAAATGCTCAGCTAATTTACACAAAAGTAATACTATTATCAAAACACAGACGTATATCACAGTTCAATTTAGTTAGTCTTACATCAACCACTTCCAACTGATCGATGACTCCCTTATGTATACTCCATAAAATTTTTTAAAAAGGGCTTTATCTCCAAAAGTATTCGATATTTCGAGAATGTTCTAGTATATTTGAAAAGTCGCTAAGTTGGCGATATAGCGTCAAATCTTACACCCATTCCGGAAATGTTAAAATATGGCAACCCTAATTTCACGCTATAGGAATAGCTGCATGTAAAGGTTTTTTTCATTGGAGATAAGCTATACACATCTCTATATTTGCAACAGTATTATTGATTAATCGTTAATTACTAATAAATTGTTAATTTATTCATGAATATTTTATTTATGCATTGATTGCTATTTGTTAATCAGTCAATAATTAATCGTGTGACTAATTATTGATTATTAATGATTCCCGATATCCGATAACATTTGTACTTTCTAAAATATTTCTGGATTCTCCACTGACTAAGAATAATCATAAAATTAAGACTACTATAAACAGTCCAAAGAGTTAGTTACTTTTTCTTGCGAGCTTAGAATGATTTGTATCTTGGTAAGGAAGCAAATAAGAAGTAGTTCTGTTGTGGAAATGGATTGCTCCTTGGTAGTAGCGTGACTCAATTACAGGAGTCGGAGACAGCGTTGCGCCTGAAAACCTGACCGACAAGACCAAGTTTCTGACGACCAGAGTAGCCGGAAAGCAGTTTTCCCATGCTTTCAGGGTGTGTGCCAATTCGCCACTAATCATTTCTCGCATTCCGTCGTTTTTTCTTGCTTTTTTCTCCAGACCTAATCGAATTCATGACGGAATGCACCACCGAACTGCAGCCGGTCGGACAGTTTACCCGGAAGGGAAAGTGCCTCAGACCTACTGAGTTCATTGCCAACCTAGAGCTGAATGAACTAAGTTCAAAAGTGTCTTTGCCTCCAGTGCGGGATGGATGAAGAATTTCGGGGTCTGTGGTAATATAATTTTGAGGGTATTTGATAATAACATTTTGGGAGTATCTGGTAATAAAATTTTTGGGGTATCTGGTAATATAATTTTGGGGGGATATCTGGTAATAAAATTTTTGGGGTATCTGGTAATATAATTTTGGGGGGATATCTAGTAATAAAATTTTGGGGGTATCTGGTAATAAAATTTTGGGGGTATCTGGTATAATATAATTTTGGGGGGATATCTGGTAATAAAATTTTGGGGGTATCTGGTAATATAATTTTGGGGGGATATCTAATAATAAAATTTTGGGGGTATCTGGTAATATAATTTTAGGAGGATATCTGGTAATAAAATTTTGGGGGTATCTGGTATAATATAATTTTGGGGGGATATCTGGTAATAAAATTTTGGTGGTAGTAATATAATTTTGGGGGGATATCTGGTAATAATATTTTGGGGGTATCTGGTAATATAATTTTGGGGGTATCTGGTAATATAATTTTGGGGGTATCTGGTAATATAATTTTGGTGGTATCTGGTAATATAGTTTTGGGGGTTCTCGTTGTGGTAATATAAATTAACAAATTTGTAGGCTACGTCTTGGAAACAGATTCCGGATAAAAGGGTAATATTATACTTGCAGAACCCATCTAAAGGAGGCGTTCCTAAAGCTAGGATCGCGTTTACCAGTGTAGATAACGGCTTCCGTGGACCACGTTCACTTGTTTACGCTTATCAGCATGGAATAGTCAATACGTGCAATGGCAGCAAGGAAACATCGACTTTCAACTCGATCTCATACCAGATTCCATTTTTAGTATTTTTTTTTTTCAAATTTCACAAGAAATTTTTTGAAAAATAGGTATCATGGATTCAAATGATTACAATTATAGCGTGTTACCCTTCACTTTAAAGGACTTGAAAAAAATCTTTCGATTGATACCATACTTGATAATGTACTCCGCCCCACGGGGGGCGGGATATTTGCCCCCGAGGGGGGATAATGACGTCACGAGCAAAAAAATTGTATCGCTGCTATTTTTCATAGCAGTGATTGAAGCTATAAAGTCTCGTGATCATTAAGCCATAAATAAGCTGTTTTATGCATGATGATGTCAAATTTTGTCCATGAATGATTATATTCAGTTTTCCTTCGAATTTAAAACATTGCATAGGATTGTTTAAATTTAATTTTTAATTACCATCTTTCACATTTTAGTCTATGAGACTACATATACGTTTGTAATTGTTTATTTGTTATCTTAAAGGGGTATACTTTCATTTTGAATATTTTGAATCAATTTTGTTGTAAATATTTTATATAGTGTAAATAAATTAATGTTTGTAAATACACATAAAGACACACGGCCTTTTTTCTTCTTCGCGCTCTTACCGGGCGTGTCCTAAAAAGGAAGTTACCTTAGGACAAAATAATTTGGTGCCTTAGACCGGGATGAATTTGGTTGGGTTCAGTAACGAAAGAAAATAAATTGACGCCAACGAACTGGATAAGAATTATGTTTGGTGCATTAACCAAGGAAAATTTTTTTTTTGAAAGATGGTAAAAATAAAGCAAATAATAAAGGTCAATATCTGCAATAATTTTTTTCCCTAGTAATAAATAAATTTTAATATGAAAAATTTAGAAGAAATGTATAAACCTGTGAGAAGGGTTAACTGTTTCATTTGCCATGAAAATAGGTGTTTTTAATAGATTATTGATAAAATACAAAGAATTGAAATTGGTGAGAGTTATGTGTATATATATATATTTTTTGGTTTTCACATATATCATTGATTGCATTGTTACATATAGACGAGGTTTTAAATTTTTGTTTGTTCACTAATATTTTTCAATTATGCCAAATACGGTAAATTCCAACGGTGCTACGGGCAATTCTTCCAATATTCCCGGGTTAACCTATTTATTAAACACTTTTGATGGCGAACAGGACTGCAGTGTTTTTATAGAGAACTTTGAAGCTTTAAGCATCCTTGGGTCATGGAGCGATGAGGAAAAACTCGCGATCTTTAAATCGAGACTCCGAGGTCAAGCTAACGATTTTTATGTGAATTCTCAGCAGCTCAGGCGTGAAACGTCTTTCAAAAATTTCAAAAAAGTTTTTCTAGACTATTTTTCTAAAGAACAATCTATAACTTCAAAACAAATTCTTTTCTCCACAGCAAAGCAGAATCAGGGAGAAACTATAAAATCTCTAGCCCACAGAATTACAGCGCTAACGCTAAATTATATAGGCGACACGGGTGACAATGAATCTACTAGGCAAATTACAGACAAATTAAAATTAAGTAAATTTTTAGAAGCACTAAATGCTGATTTTCAACGCGAAATTATACGCGCAAATCCTCAAGATTTTAGCAAAGCTGTTGAACTGGCTATTAATTTGGAACAAGCTAATTTAGCAATGGCCCCATCCCTAAATAATATTACTAAACAAGATCCGTTCGAAGCTATTGATAATTTGCGCAAAGAACAAAATGCTTTCAACGGACAACTTATGCAGACTCTAATGGAGGAGATAAATAGTTTGAAATTAAACAGACCTGCCAAACAAAATGAGATGCACACCCAGGAAATAAGTATATGTGGATATTGTGGGAAGAAAGGGCATTACATGAAAATATGCTATCAGTACAATAAAGAAAGGGCAGCCCGTCAATATAATGACCAGCCAGATTATTCAGCCAGAGCGGTTTCGCCGCACAGAAACTTTTCGTACGAGAAAAATAGGCAGTCTCGCCCCCCGCAACCTTGGAACTCCCACGAGCAAAGAAAAGGGGACAATTTCTATGCAAGAAAGAGTAATGACAGGAGAGGATTCAGTAGGCCGAACAGAACGTTTGAAAATTCGCAAACGGAGAGGGAAAATAGTACAAAGTCCTATGAGAGAGAAAATAGAAATGATTATTCCACAGAGAGAAAGGGGGAAGTTAAAAATTATAGATCTAGTAATTTAAACTAGAGTCGAGGGTTTGTGGACAGACAAAACGGGTCAAACTCTCAAGTGATATTACAAATCCCGATAAAAATTTTGATTTAGAAATACATGAAATTGTAGCTTCCGCGTCGAATTTTGAAAATATCCCAAATTTACCCACGACATACATACAGATTGATAAAAGTAATTATAGAATGCTTATTGATAGTGGCGCAAGTGTATCCATTATGTCTTTTAAAACTTTTCAAAACATAAAGCAAAGAATTAAAATTACATATATTTCCCGCGCGGTAAAAATTTCGACATTGAGTGGCCAGAATATTGATTATGTAAATACAATTGAAATTCCGTTTAAAATTAATGGGAAACATTTCAAACAAATTTTTTATGTAACGACAGCAAATTTCCCTAACACGTATGTCGGAATCCTTGGCTACGATTTTTTGAAAAGAAACCATGCTATTATTGATACACAAAAAAATGAATTACAAGTACTAAATGATAAAATCCCCATAAACCAGGAGGAGCACAGGTTTCCACAAGCGGACATAGAACATCAGGACGCCAAGATGAATAATATTGTTAGAGTCAAAAGCAAGATATCTCTGAAACCGAATGAATCAAAACTGGTACGGGTTGTATCGGACACTTTTTGCGAGGATAACACGCAGGTTTTATATGAACCCATTGAGAATAATCAGAGATTACAAATCAACTGCGCTGTTGTAAATATAGAAAATAATTCTTTTGATATACAGGTGCAAAATATATCTACACATGCTTTAGATTTAAATAAACATATGAAATTGGGAGGATTTACACAGGATTTTGAAATTACAGAAAGATTCGAAAATAAAACTACGCAACAAAGGGTAGATATTAAGGAAACTATAAATTTAGTACAAGCGAGCCCTGAAATTATTGAAAAAAAGAAGAAAAGATTTAAAACCAGAAGATTTTAATTTAGAGCATATGGAAAAATCAACAAAACAAGATTTTCTAAAATTTATTATGCCGTATGCGGACGTTTTCTCGAAAAGCTTACAAACTCTTGGAGCAACTGATTTTTTTGAACCAAATATTGAATTATCTCATGAGCATGCTATTTGTTCTAAACCGTATGATATTCCTTTCGCATTACACAATACGGCAAAGGAGCAATTACAACAGTTAGAAGAGGCGGGGGTAATTTCTAAAACAAACAGTCCTTACGCGTCGAGTCTGCTCTTAGTCAAAAAACAGGACAATACCTACAGACTTGTTTTAGATCTTCGGCTAATAAACAATACTTCGATTTTATATCCTTATAAGATACCTAAGATGAATGACATCATTTCTAAATTGGCAGGTTATGCGCTGTATTCTAAGTTAGATGTTCATAGTGCATTTAACCAAATCATCCTCCCGGAACGAATGAGAAAATATTTCGCGTTTTCGAGCCCTTTTGGTTCCTTTGAATATAACAGATTATGCTTCGGCCATATTTCGAGTGCACCCATTTTTCAAAAAGTAATGGATTTAATATTAGGGGATTTACATTCACAGGATATTTTGGCTTATATTGACGATGTGGTAATCCCGGCAAATTCGTATGAAGAATTAAAACAAAAATTAACTTTGGTTTTAGAAAGATTCCGGAAGGTAAACATAACGCTTTCCCCAAATAAATGTAAATTTGGCATGACGGAGATAAATTATTTAGGATTTAATATTAACCAAAAAGGCATAAGCCCTTCTGATGCAAATATAGGAAAAATTTCTTCTTTCCCCATACCTAAGACTTTAAGAAAATTGAAAAGATTTTTAGGGGTATGTAACTTTTATAGAAATTGTATCCCCAATTATGCAGCTAAGACTGCCCCCTTAACCGATTTGACGAGAAAAGGCACGAAATTTAAATGGAATGACGAGTGTGACAAAGCTTTCAAAAATCTACAGGATTGTTTCTTTAAGAAACCTATTTTAATTCAACCAAATTTTGAAGAAGATTTCTTCCTAAATTCCGATGCGAGTTTAACCTCGGCGTCAGCAGCGCTGTTACAGAAGAGAGATGGTATGCTCAAACCCATAGCCTATTACAGCCGTAAACTCAATCCACAAGAACAAAAGTACGCAGCGATAAAAGCGGAATTGTTGGCAATGCACAATGGAATTATGTTTTTTAAAAATTTTTTGTATGGCAGGAAGTTCTTCGTTCTGTCCGACCACTTGCCTCTCGGTTCACATTTAAAAATGTCTAATCCCCCAAATACTTTTCAGCGTTGGATTTTGGAAATTTCAGAATTTAAGTTTGATTTTATTTATGTCCCGGGAAAGGAAAATTTATTATGTGACTATTTAAGTAGGGACGTTTTTGAAGAGGAACAAGACAAACAAACAAGTGTAAAACAACGCATGGCAGAAAATTCTAATCAAAAAACTCAACCTGCGGTCAATGTTAATTCAAATCAAAACACCCAACCGGCGGTCAATGTTAATTCAAATCAAAACAAACAACCTGAGGTCAATGTTATCACAACCATTCCCACAATTCAAGATATTGTGGAACAACAACAGAATGATCAAGAATTACTTAAAATCAGAGAATATCTTCAAAATAATACTGGAAAAGCAAATAAAAAGTTCCATAATTTATATATTGATGAAGAAACAAAATTAATTATGCACCTGGGGCACTATAAAAATAAACCTTGGCGGGAGGAATTTTTGAAAACCATTGTGATTCCAAAAAATATGCAAAAGCACATTTTAGCAGTGACACACGTCACACATACTGGAGTAGACAAAACTTACAGCTTATTAGCGAAGCGGTATTTCTGGTGGGGTATGTATGCGGACACCCGCAATTTTGTCATGTCTTGCGTTAAGTGCAGGTCGTTAAAGGGCGCAGAAAGATCCGTGCCCCTGGGACGTGTACCTGTACCAAGTTTTCCAGGAGCCCAAATAGCTGTAGATTTAGTGGGGCCTTTTAAACCTAGTGTAAATAACAATCGATACATTTTTACAGTAATTTGTCATTTTTCCAAATATATTGAATTATATGCCATTCCCGACATCCGGGCTGAAACTATTGCTGCTAAATTATTAAATTTCTTCTCTATTTTCGGTGTAGCCCAGAGGCTATATTCAGACCGCGGTTCCCAATTTACGTCAGAAATCTACAATACGGTGGCGGAGAAGCTAAGCATCGTAACGAAGTTAGTTTCGGTTTGCGCGCCTTGGTGCAATGGAATCTCAGAAAGAATAAACAATTCACTAAAATTTACGATTAAAACTCTAACAGAGGACTCCCCATATTGGGACACGGCTATGATTGCACATAAAATGATGTATAATGCCACTACGCATCTTAGCACGGGAGAATCTCCAAATTTCTTAGTTTTTGGAAGGGATCTACCGATTTTTTTCGAAACTCCGCAACCACATGGCGAAAATAAGATATCTCCTCAGAATTATGCTGCAAAACAAATTCAAATTTTAAGCGAAGCGCATGAAGCGGCTTTCAAAAACTTGGAGCTCGCAAAATCCGATCAAGAGGAAAAACAAATGAGAAAGGCCAGACCTAGGGACCTTAAAATTGGGTCAAAAGTATTTTTGAAAAATCACGTAAAATCGTTTAAAAAGACTAAATGGCTAGGACCTTACAGAGTTGTAAAAAAAATAAACAGATTTATTTATGACATAAAACAGATAAATATGCCTTATTCCAAGACCTTTAGGGCACACATAAATCGCTTGCGCTTGGTGATTGAAAGGCGAGATCATTTAAAAATTGATGAGAGCGAAAATAATCAGCAGACAACTGAGGAATCACAGAGTATTCCGTTGCTTTCAAAAAAACAAGAGACGAGCGGAGAATCCGAAACACCTTTTTTTCTTTGGGACCAAGAGACAGACAAACATTTACCCTCAAATGTAAATACACCCACTAGCATCTCAGTTTCAGCGGACACACACACACATACATCTGGTTCGAAATCGCCCTTATTACCTACTCCGACCGATACACATCAACAAGTGTCTGTTTCTCGCACTAATAAAAATTATTCTTTTAGACAAACTCCTAGGGTGAATTATACTGAATTCTAAATATTTTGGGTGGTTTTGTCGTATTCAGTTAAAATTTTTGGTATAGTATTTTTGGGACAAATTTTCATTTTTGACATTTTTAATTTTGGTCGCGAAGATTAGTTAATTAATACACATTTGAGTGATTTTTAGTTTTAGAACAAAATTTTTGCTGAAATTAGAAGTAATGTGAGATTATATTAAACCTTTTATATGTTATGGGTACGAGTTTAGAAAAATTTTACAATTGGTTCTGAAAATGAAATATAGAATGTGAATGGGTTAGATAATCGAATTTTTAAAGGCAACAGAATTTTCTCTAACTTTGACGGTTCCTTTTCATGGCAAACACAAGGGTCTACAATGTTTTCGTTCAGGCCACAGTTTTTAGTTATAGCTTTCCCATCCTCGTTTTCAACACCTGTTTTTCAGAGGGGACAACAGTTTTCGGTTTGACTACAGGGGTGAAATTTGATACGTCGCGATGGGGGGGGGTTTTCTTCACTTTCCAAAAGGAGGGTCATTTTCACAGACAAAACACAAGACCCGCAGAATGGTTACAAAGAAAAAAGGAGTGGTTTTAGCAGATATATTTTACGGGAGCTGGGAGTTAGTTAGCGGAGGAGAACATAAATTTCAAAGAGGGATGGACGACACATACAAGTAGAGAGACTGCCTTTCGTTTGGATAGAGTTACCGAGTGAGTAATAGAATGGCGTTGCAGCTGGAGAGAGTTAGTTAGGTTATTGGGAATTAAAATACATAAAGTAATAAGTATATTGTTTTTCGAAAAAAAGGTAATAATAATAATAATAGTAAATAATGAAAATAAATAGATATTATATTAATTCAAGTTGTAACAGAAATGGAAATAAAATTTTAATTACTAAGGAAACTTTTGTTTACAAGGGAATTCTAATAAAGTGACAAAGATAACAGACATAGTACAAACAACAAAGAGTAAATTTTTAAGTTTAATAAATAAATAAATAAATAAATAGGCCTTTTAACAATTGTTGATAGGATATATAATTTGACCTTGGGCACATATTTTTCTGCGGGCAGAATTGTGTGATGTTTGGGATTTAGAGTGTATATTTCTATATTTTGGGGATTGAATCAAACTGTTTGGGTGATCAACAAGGGGTTTTTTTCATCTCCTGATGACACATAACGTTGAAAGGATTTATTTTAAATAAATAAGCAAAAAGTATTTCATTTTTTTTGTATCTCTTAACTTTTTTATTCAATATTTTTATCGTCTATAAAGGGTACTTTCCTACATTCACTTATATTTTACTTTTGTTAAAACACACATAATTTAATAAATTATTCGGAATAGAAAATTGATAGGTTTGTTAGAGTGTTAGGCTCAAAAGGGAATCAATTTTTGTATACAATAATTTTCTTAAATCGTTACACGTAGTACTGTAAGTGACAGTTGCCGGCATATTTTCTGAACGCATGGAGATTTTTTTTAGTTTCTATGGGTAGTTTAGTAAAGAAAGGTGAGATTTGCTAGTTTTTTTTCCTTCGGGTATGTTGAACGCTAACAAAGCATTGGAAGATAAAAAGTTATAAAATGTAGGTGTGGGAGAATGCAGTTGGATAATAATATCACTAATTTAGCATTTTTAAGTAGTGTTTCTAAAAAAAAGAAAGAAAAGAAAGGAAAAATATATGGTGTTTTCTCTTGTGATTTGGTTTTATTGTTAGGGTGTTATCTCTTTACCTACATAAATGGTTATGGTTAAATATGTATTTTTACAGTTAATAATAGGCTAGGATATAGTGTGATTAGAATGATAGGGGTATTTTTTCATGATAGATGGAATGGACCAATATAAAATTGAAGGTGAATGGTATTTCATTTTATAAAAAAAGGGGGAAATTTATATTTTTAATGTGAGGCTAGTGTTTATTTGAGGAAAATATGGCTTAATGCATAAAGTGGTGAAAGTATTAATAAAAAGTGTGATAAAACCCTTTTTGTAAAGAAATAAAGGAAGTGAGGAAATGAGTGAATAAGATGTTTTTGTTTAATGAAACAAAATTTTAGCACTTAGAGTAAATTTTCCCTTCGAAAGTAAGAAAAGGATTTTCGTTTTATCAGGCAAAATTTTGCGAGGTGTGGTTTTTTTTTTCTGAAAGGTACACGTTTGGGAGATATTTTGGTTTTTTTTTCATACAGACTGGAGAATAAATAGAACAAAAAAAAAAAAAAGTTTTTTTATGCAGTAAGACACTGTAATTTTGAGTTAAAGTCACGTATTAAGCGACGGGTTATACATATGTACATGTAAAATTTTCGAATGGGTTTGAAACTTTCATTTTTTGGCAAAAATGTATAATTTTCTGTAACTTGCAATTAATGAGATATTTTAATATGTTGGATGATTTTCTTTCTTTGGATAGAAAATTTTTAGTTTAGATCATGTAATTTAATTATGAAAATTTTGTGTGATATTTTATGGTTTTGAATTTTTGAATTTCATGGTATATGAAACATGTTATTTAACGCAAACTTGCCTTTGGCAGTACAGTTTTTTTATATGTAAAGAAGTAAAGTTTTTATAGCTAAGAGAGTAAAATTTTATACATTTTTACGTTCATGTTCATGCATTTAGAAATTTTGCATTTTGTTTTAAAATGTTTTGTTCTCGGAGGGAGAGAAGAATAAAGTGCATATTGGCTAGGTCTCTTGGTGGTAACTTTGCCGTCACTAAGGCCAGTCTCTATATATATATATATATTGTATTTTGTATAAAAATTATTATTAATACTGTTGAAGCAGTTTGCACAGCACGAAAACTCCAAGGTGATGCGCACGGAAGGTGCTATATGATATGTTCATTTCAACAATTTTCATTTCGGGGCAGCAGGTGACCGGATGTTGGCACATGCCAACACTATATAAACAATTTTGGATGACTGCCTACGGCATTTTAATATGTCGTACAGATCTGCACAGAGTCAATTACTGTGTTGGTTTTCCTCTACGGACGGGGTGCAGAAGATTCCACCGGTGTTTGTTTTTTTCCTCTACGGACGGGGTGCAGAAAGTGCACGATACCACACGAAAGAACTGTGTCCTGAACTGTGCGGGGTGACTGCGGTTTTCTTCAGTACTGATGTTAAAACTATCACAATACGCACACTCGTCATAAAAAAATATGTAGAAAGAGTTACACAATGAGTTTCAGTCCTTGCGGTTATAGAGCGGTTTTTTCATCAGCCATGGTTCAGTTTATGCCAAGTACAAGGCGTATAAACATTTATAGCCACAGACGTGCCTTTCGTTATAAACAATTTCCATGTATCAGACTTTGTATACTGAACAGGCAATTACACGTTTCCTGTGATTTCTACCGTCTGTTTTCTACTGTTTCCGTGATTTCTACTGTCTCGTTTTACAATGCATACATTTACACGTTTCCAGTTTTCTACAGGACAGTTTTCTACAGTTTTACATGTTCCAGTTATATATACTGGGAAAAGTTGTCCACGTGCCAGTTTTTCTACGGGTCCAGATTCCAGTTATTTTATTGCTGCCACACATCAAACTTTGTGTTTATTTGTTTACAGTGCAAACGGTTCCAGATGCCAGTCAATTTGATTTCGCAAGGGCAGACATCGGACATTGTGTTCAATGTTTTAATATGTGTTTATGGGGTGTGCACAGAATAGACACTCCTCATCATTGCGGTCAATCAACAACAACTTTTGGTGATAAACTTTCTACACAGTGGTAATTTTCCATAATCACTTATCATAAACAAGGAACGTATGAAGGTATGATAATTTTTGTAAGAAGAAGTGGCCAACAAAATACACAACAAATTTTCAGGGATGCCTGATCCCAATGCTTTTGCCTTTTGGTGGACAATTTGAAAAAAACTTTGGGAGAACTAAAAAACATTATCAGTGAGAAAAGTAACTTAGTTTGAGTGACTTTGTACAGCCTAGTGCAACACAATTAACAGACTTTCTGATTTGTTGTCCTGAATTCACCAATTTGTTTTATATTTTGATTTTATTGTATTGTGTTTATATTGACAATTGTTTTTTTTTCTTTTATGTGCAATATGATGTTTTTTTTTATGTGTTTTATTATACAGGAGGAAACTTCTGTTTTCAGAGGTTGGTTTCTGTGTGGCTGGAAGGAAAGCAGATTACGCTCCAGCACATTTTTGATTTTTCTTTATGATTTTGATTGTAAAATTTTTTGTATTTTGATTTTAATTTTAAATTTTTGGATTTTGGATGTTGTAGTGGGGAAATGGAGGTATTTTTGGAAAGGCGTATTGCGCCCCAGCATATCGTAATTTGCTTAAATTTTTTTTATGGTAAAATTTTAAAATATATTTTAAATTTTTGAAATTTTAATTTTTGGATTTTGGAATTTTTAATGGGGAAATGGAGGTATATTGTCGCATGGTAAACCCATGAGCCAATATTTTCGGGAATGCGACCTAGAGTCTTCTTATTTATTTTGGGGGTCAGCCTTTTCGTTCGGCCATCTGCACTCGAAATAGAAAACCAGGATGCCGAAGTTGCTTTGGATCTCGGATTCGTACCGAAAGATTTAACGGGCGTCCTGTCCTTTTCGGAAGGGTCATAGGGTCCTCGGCGACTTTGAATTGGTGGCCGAAGGAATATCAGTTTCGCAGGGGCTTGAGAAGGGGCTTTTTGTTTTTGGAAGGCCTAAAGCCAATGGCGGTGCTTTGGGGTCAAGGGGTTAAGACCCTGAATCCAATGGGATGTTTGTATGCGCCTCAGGGGCGTGTTTTAAATTCTTGGAGAGAGAGAGAGTTTTTGAGAATGAAAAAGAGGAGCAGAGGGAGAAGTTTTGGCGTTGTGAGTGAGAACAGATACTCCAGCAGCATTGTCCTCAACCATGAGAGGCTGTTCTTTCAGCGAATGCTCGGTGAGTTCCACATTTAAGGGCCTATGCCCGATTTGCATATTTTCTCTCTCTCTCTCCGGATTTAAGGATATTTAAAATATTGCATAGGATTGTTTAAATTTAATTTTTAATTACCATCTTTCACATTTTAGTCTATGAGACTACATATACGTTTGTAATTGTTTATTTGTTATCTTAAAGGGGTATACTTTCATTTTGAATATTTTGAATCAATTTTGTTGTAAATATTTTATATAGTGTAAATAAATTAATGTTTGTAAATACACACGGCCTTTTTTCTTCTTCGCGCTCTTACCGGGCGTGTCCTAAAAAGGAAGTTACCTTAGGACACCATCCACATATTTATTTCAGTGTGAGTACTCAAAGGTTTTTACTTCGTTGTTGAATTGATAAAATTGTAGAAAGTCTCTTCCATTTTATCAAACTATATATATCTTGTACTAAATTTCAAGGTGCTACCTTAATAGCAAGTATGTTTTGCACTTACTCTGTAACTCGAATATTTTGGTTTGCAGCATCTCCTTTAATTCAAATATCTGAAAACTATCCGTAAACTTATTCGTAAAAATTTACTATAGGGGGCGTAATTAAAGTTCACTAAACAGTTTGAGGCAGTTTATTAGCAGTTTGAAGAGAAGCCCGAACACATGGACCTTTAGTTCCGATTTTTTTTTAAATTTTGAGTTGAAGTAAAAATATATACATTGATTCTGTGACATTGTTCGTCGTTTGAGTAATGACAACCACTTGTGTAAGATGTTACCTTTATTAATTTTAATACGTGGGATGAAATGACGCTGCACAAGAGAGTAAGTGCAAAAAGGCTAGAATGAGCAAGCATCAAAAGTTATTGATACACTGTATTATTTTTCTGAAATATTTCCTTGGTATTGTTTTTCAGTAGCCGATGAATATAAAACATGAGTCAATGAGTAATGCTGGAAAATATTTTTAGACAATGTAACGACTAGAGAAATAAACAGCCTTCGTTGAAGCTAATAGGGCTTTGAAACCAAAGTGTTTCATGCTTGTTACATGAAGAATTTACAGAACTTATAGTTTATAATAGTCCATTACTTTAGAATCGGCGACTCAAGGTCACATGTTCACCTTTCTACCGAGGATAGGGGAGAAATGAGTTAAGTGACTTTGAGCCGCCGATTTTGAAGTAATGGACTATCAGTCCCATTAGATAGTCCATTTTTGGTGTCTTATTCCTCGACAACATCACCTATCTCTGATTTTCTTTTCTATGCTCTTCTTATAAATGCCCTCTATATACTTGTAAAATCTTAAGTCTGGTGAGGGTCCAAATAGTCTGTCTCATACCAAAATCTATTATTAAGCAGCTTGCGATTTTTTTTCCTTGCAAATCTTGCAAGAAAAAAAAATCTGTATCATTGGTTCGACGTTCGCAATGATGTCACGAATACAAAATTTGTATTGTAGCTATTTATCTGTATGATGATTCAAACTGTTAAGTTTCGTGCTAATTGAGCCATAAACAGTCCCTTTTATGCATAATTATGTCAAATTTTGCCCCATGCTGCCATGTTAAGAAAATATACAATTTCGAAGTTTTCTCCTCGAATTTTAAAAGAATTCTAGTTTTGGATTTTTCGTTAACAAAGCCGGATAAAAAGGTTCGTGAAAATTCATTAATATTTGTATCAGCTATCGTGTACACAAGAAATCGTCAACAGACAGACTCTAAAAATAATCAAACGCATCCAGGAGGTCCTAAAACATATATTGGCATCAAAATCTCGAAATCGAAAATTTTCATGAAATCAATACCTTCTCTATACTGTATTCTATAGTATGAAACAGTATAAATGTATAAGACTCACATTTCAAATATTTTTCTTGAAAGGGCTAGTGCTACCTATTGCTATGAGCAAAATACGCACAAAATTTATTAATTTTTATTTTCTGGTTCTCTAAATTGACATTTTCTAATTTATCAAAATAGAAATAATCATATGCAAAGGAACAGAAAAAAATATAAATCATGCGTAAATTAGATAGGCATTCCAAATATATTCCCTTGATAGGCATTCCAAATTTAAAATGTAAAAATAGTATATAAAATGCAAATACATTTATTACGTATTGAAGTACAAATGTATTAGTAACATCAAATGTATTTTCACACACACACACACAAAAAAAATCCCTTCTTTTTTTTCAATTTATTTCTTTACAATTTATCACTCATTAATTGTGATATTGACTTCTATCCTTGAATTTGCACGTTTTATTTAGATATAAGTAAATTGCTACATCTTTCATGCTTTAATAATTATCATCTGGAAAGCGGGTTTCCAAATAAATACTAAAAGATCTGCTGCAATAATAACAGGATAAAATAAAAACCTCATGTTTTATAAAAAGTCAATTTATGTTTTATAAAACTAATGATCATTGTTTTCTCCGCAATATCCAGCAATTTATTTCCTATGCAGTTTTAAATTGTAAAGCAGTGGCGCCATCTAGTTTAGAAACCGTGTACTTATTTCACAAGTCCAATTCTTACGTAAAGCACGAATTAAAAAAACTTTGTATTTTATTAAATGTAGTAGAAACTAAGACAAATAATTTACAAATGTTTAAAGAAACTAATTAATTTTTTTACCGCTTCTCTATCTAAATTATTTCAATAAAATGTTGTTTAAAAACTTTTATCAACTAACGAATATAAAAAATTCTTGTATTTACATAGCAACTAGTCAAGTCTCCAAAACATGATATTTTATCGTAATTTCAAAAATATTAATTACTAGCATATATACCTGACGTTGTTCATGGTTCAAAATATTGGAAAATTCTAAGCCTACCCATATCGCTTTTAGAAAAAAATTCATTAAAACATTAAATATAGTTCTCTTATAAAAATAAAAATGATAAGCTGAGACAAATATGAAGAATAAAACACCCTGGTCCCGTTTGTAAGCCAATGTATAAAAATATGAAGTTTGGTAAATATACGACAAAATGAAAGCTTTAAAATGGTAAGTTATTCATTCCCTAGCGATTTTCTACCCCATTGCAACAATCACATTCGGAAATATAAGAATTTAAAAAATCATTATCTAAAATATTACCGTAATCTTATATTCCATGGCACGTAACTGATGTAACAATATAGAAAATCTGATGCGGGCAGCACATGACTCCCTGCAGACTCAAATTCATATTTTCTTCATTTCTTTAAAATTTCATTAGATTCAGTTTAATTGAACCAAATAACACTAAATTTGTATTTTTAATTCAATTTTTATTTTTATTTGGTAATTGGAAAATTTTCCGAAATTGGCGTAACAAAAATGCAAGAAATCTCAAATACCTTGAGAACGGCTAGTCCTAAAGCATAATGGAGCGTGTTATATTATTTTCCTCTTCAAAAATTGCGTATAAAACAATAATTTAATTGATATATTTGAGCATACACTACTTAGTCTTTTTTTTAGATTTTGGCGATTTTTGCTAGCCATTTGGTAGAAAAAGGCAGGTTGTTCTTTTCCGAATCTTACCAAAATCTAATCGCACCATAGTATCCCGCAAGTAACTTATCTACCAAATTTTGTGAAATTTGGTCAATTAGTATTTTAGCTAGAGCGGATAAATGGAATTTTAACGGGCCATTTCGCAAAAAAAAGCAGGTTCTGTTTTTACGAATCGTACCAAAAACTAATCAACACCAGGGTCACATCCAAGTGACTTACCTACCAAATTTTATGAAATTCGGTCCATTAGTTTTTGAGTTAGAGTGAATACATACATTGCACAGACAGACAGACAGACGTCACGCTAATAGTTTTTTTCGTTCTCTAGAGGTCTTGAAACGTGTAGATCCTTCGAAAACTCGAGTTGCGATTTTCGACATGATTCCAATACTTTCCCTATACATTACCATGTATTGCAGGGAAAGTAAAAATCTGATGTGGGCAGCACATGACTTTCTCTGCAGACTTATATCCACGTTCTCTTTATTTTAATTAAATTTAATTCACTATTAATTCAATTTTCGTTCTCATTTGGTAACTGGATTTATTTTTAAAGGTGGTGTAGAGAAAATACGAAAAAACTAAAAATCTCAGGAACGGCTAGTCCTAGTGTAATGGGAAAGGTCTTATTCTTTTCTTCGTTAAAAATTGCGTAGAAAACAAGCATTTAATGGATATATTTGAGTATACGCAATTTTTTAATTTAGACTTTGACAATTTTTGCGGGCTATTTTGCAAGAAAAGGCAGGTTATTTTTTTCCGAATCGTACCGAAATCTAATCAGCACCAGGGTGACCCACAAGCGACTCATCTACCGAATTTTGTGAAATTCGGTCCATTAGTTTTTCAGCTGCAGTGGATATAGGCAAATTTTGAGGACCATTTCGCAAAAAAGGGCGGGTTCTTTTATCCCGAATCGTACAAAAACTAATCAGCACCAGGGTCACACTCAAGTGACGTACCTATCAAATTTTATGAAATTCGTCCATTAATTTTTGAGTTAGAGTGGATATATACATTGCACAGACAGACAGACACACACAGACGTCACGCTAAAAATAGTTTTTTCGTATTCTAGAGGTCCCAAAGCGTGTAGATCAGTCGAAAACTCGAGTTTTGATTCCAATACTTTCCAATACATGATTCCAATACTTTCCCCAAAAATTACCATGTAGTGCAGGGAAAATAAAACAAAAATTGAATTAAAAGTGCAAATGCATTGTTACTTTGTGCAATTAAACTTAATTTAATGAATTTAGGAAGCAAAGAGAAAATTAATTTTAAGAGGAAAATAATATAACACACTCCATTATACTTTAGGACTAACCGTTCTCAAGATATTTGAGATGTCTTGCATTTTTGTTACGCCGCTTTAAGAAAAATGTCCAATTACCAAATAAAAACAAAAATTGAATTAAAAATGAAATTTTAGTAATATTTGGTGCAATTAAACTCTATCTAATGAATTACTAAAGAAATAAAGAAAATATGAATTTAAGTCTGCAGAGAAAGTCATGTGCTGCCCACATCAGATCCCTGCAATACATAGGAATGTATAGGGAAAGTATTGGAATCATGTCGGAAATCGCAACTCGAGTTTTCGACGGATCTACACGTTTCGAGACCTCTAGAATACGAATAAACTATTTTTAGCGTGACGTCTGTGTGCGTGTCTGTCTATGTGTCAGTGCAATGTATGTATCAATTCTGACTCAAAAACAAATGGACCGAATTTCATAAAATTTGGTAGGTAAGTCACTTGGATATGACTCTGGTGCTAATAAGTTTTTGGTACGATTCGTAAAATCAGAACTCGCCTTTTTTTGCGAAATGGCCGGTAAACATTTCATTTTTCCCCTCTAGCTAAAATACTAATTTACCAAATTTCACAAAGTTTGGTAGATAAGTTACTTGTTGGATACTCTGGTGCTGATTAGAATTTGGTACGATTCGGAAAAGAACAACACGCCTTTTTTTACGAAATGGTCCGCAAAAATTTCATGTATCCACCCTAGCTAAAATACTAATTGACCAAATTTCACAATATTTGGTAGATAAGTTATTTGTGGGACACTCTGGTGCTGATTCAATTTTAGTACGATTCAGAAAATAACAATCCCTGTCTTTTTATACGAAATTGCCCGCAAAAATCGCCAAAATCTAAAAAAAAAAAAAAAAAAAAGACCACGTATGCTGAAATGCATCAATTAAATTCTTGCTTTATACGCAATTTTTGACGAGGAAAAGAATATAACACACTCCATTATACTTTAGGACTAACCTTTCTCAAGATATTTGAGATTTCTTGCATTTTTGTTACGCCACTATCAAAAAATTGTCCAATTATCAAATACAAGCAAAAATTGAATTAAAAATGCAAATTTAGTGTTATTTGGTGCAATAAAACTCTATCTAATGAATTATTAAATAAAATATGAATTTAAGTCTGCAGGGAAAGTCATGTGCTGCCCACATCAGATTTTTTTATATTTTGTAAGAACAATTTACAATTCATTTTATTACTATTCTTTACTTTGAGTTCGGTTCGCAACATTTAATAACATAAAAATTGTCTTAAAAAAATAATAATAATAGGATTATGGATTTTCATGAATATTATTACTTTCCCTGCAACACATGGTAATGTATAGGGAAAGTATTGGAATCATGCCGAAAACCGCACCTCGAGTTTTCTACGGATCTACATGTTTCGAGACCTCCAGAATACGAAAAAACTATTTTTAGCGCGACGTCTGTGTGTGTGTCTGTGTATCTGTCTGTCTGTGCAGATTTTGTATCCACTCTAACTAAAAACCTAATAGACCGAATTTCATAAAATTTGGTAGATAAGTCACTTGTATGCGAATCTGGTGCTGATTAGTATTGGGTACGATTCGGGATAAAAGAACCCGCCTGTTTTTGCGAAATGGCCTGCAAAAGCCTGTATTCACTCTAGCTGAAAAATTAATGAACCGAATTTCACAAAATTCGGAAGATAAGTCGCTTGTAGGTCACCCTGGTACTGATTAGATTTTGGTACAATTCGGAAGAAAGTAACCTGTCTTTTTTTTGCAAAATGACCCGAAAAATCACCAAAATCTAGAATAAGAAACTACGTATGCTCAAATATGTCCATTAAATGCTTGTTTAATACGCAATTTTTAACGCAGAAAAGAATAAGACCAACCCCTTTGCACTAGGACTAGCCGTTCTCGAGATATTTTAGTTTTATCCTATTTTCTCTACGCCACCTTTGAAAATAAATCCAATTACCAAATGAGAACGAAAATTGAATTAAAAGTGAATTAAATTTAATTAAAATAAAGATAACGTGGATATAAGTCTGCAGGGAAAGTCATGTGCTGCTCACATCAGATTTCTTTTACTTTCCCTGCAATACCCTGTATTGGAAGCATGCCAAAAACCGTAACTCGAGTTTTCGACGGATCAACACGGTTTAGGACCTCTAGAATACTAAAAAACTATTTTAGCGTGACGTCTCTCTCTCTCTCTATCTCTCTCTCCCTCTCTCTTTCTGTCTCTCAGTTTCTCTCTCTCTCTCTCTCTCTCTGTGTGTGTGTGTGTGTCTGTCTGTCTGTGCAGATTTCGTATCCATTCTTACTAAGAAACTAATTGACAGAATTTCATAAACTTTGGTAGGTAAGTTCCTTGTGGGTGACCCTGGGACTGATTAGATTTTGGTACGATTTGGGATAAAAAGAACTTGCCATTTTTGTGCGAAATGGCCAGCAAAAAGTACCTGTATCCACTCTAGCTGAAAAATATCACTTGCACGTTAAGCTGGTGCAGATTAAATTTTGGTACGATTCGGAAAAAAAGAACCTACCTTTTTCGTGTAACGGCCTCCCAAAATTATTAAATCTAAAAATAAAAGACTATGTATGCTCAAATATATTGATGAAATGCTTATTTTATACGTAATTTTTAAAATAAGACGAACCGCATTACTCTAGGACTAGTCGTTCTCGAGATATTTCAGTTTTCTCCACATTTTCGTTACGCTACCTTTGCAAATAAGTTCAGTAACCAAATGAAAACAACAATTGAATTAAAACTGCAAATTCGGCAAAATTTAAAATAATTATGGGTGTTATTTTGTGACATTAAACTCAATTTAATGAATTATTGAAGAAACAAATAGAACGTAAATATGAGTCTGCAGAGAAAGTCATGTGCTGCCCACATCAAAATTATTTTTAATTATGAGACTGGTATTAAAGATAAACACTTGCAGAACTTCCTTGGCGAAAGCAAGCATATGTCTGTAAGATGACTACAATTATTTTAAATTTTTTGTATAAGCGCGTTTTTTCCTTCCAAGAGAACAGGTAGAACAGTATGCGCATGCAACCACAGCTAAGAACGAACTGCGGCGAGCAAGGCGATGAGCAATTCAAAATAGAGCTAGGACGCACATAGTGAAAATTCGCATGTAGGTGGTATCAGCCATGGAATTAAAAAAAAAAATCTTAAACACATTATCACAGGACGATAAAGAGTCTCTCCCCCCGCCCTCGAGGACGAGGAGAAAAAGTCATGCAAATGAAATCTGAAGCTTTGAAATGAGATTTAAAATCAAACAGGGAGAAAAAATATATGAACCGTTAAATTAATGAAAGAGTTTAGAGGGAGAAAAAATAGTGAAAACACTGTAAAAAAAGAAAGATAAAAAATTACAGGGAAATGAGTCATTAATTAAAAAAATAACAAAATGAATTAATCGATTTCGAAAATTAATTTCATTAATCCATCTACTTTTTCTCACAGCCCAGGACGCCCAGTTCAACCAAAGGGTTTGGAACAACAAGATGGTTGAACGGTAGAAGACTCCAGATTTCTGGAGAATGAAGAATCCTCCCGGCGCGCTTAGTCTTCGTTTATTGACATTTAGATAGTTACAGTTGATAAAACATAATTCCAGAAATAGGCAATTTAACAGAAATAATAATAATACTTTAACTGAATTTTCAAAAGTAAATTGCCAAGGTAAATGTAATGAGATGAAAAATGTACGCCATACAAATTGAGAATAAACATATTGAGAGTAAGGTAACATTTTGTTAAGATATTGAGAGTTCCAAAACAGGTACATTACCAAACTAAAGTTACAGGTAGAGTTTACAGGTATATTGCCTAACTAAAGTTCGGTAACAAAAATATATAGCACTTTATGTAAAAATCAGTTTAAAAATAATAATAACAGGGTCACACACAAGTGACTTACCTACCAAATTTTATGAAATTGGGTCCATTAGTTTTTGAGTTAGAGTGGATACATACATTTCACAGACAGTAGACAGACAGACACATACACATACGTTATGCTAAAACTAGTTTTTTCGTATTCTAGAGGTCTCGAAACGGGTAGATCCGTCAAAAACTCGAGTTGCGATTTTCGGCATGATTCCAATACTTTCCCTATACATTACCATGTATTGCAGGGAAATTAAAAATAATCAGAGATACAATTATGTAGTTAGGGTAAATTTGAAAACAGTTTCATTTTTACCTAAACTACAGCCTCTCCTGCCGACTATACAAGTCGAGAGCCGCCAGAGGAGCATTTACCACTTACTAAAATGTCATCTTCTTCTTACAATCATTTCTTAATAAAACGTTGTTTTGCTCCAAAATTTTTATCATTTGCATATCTCCTCAAAAGGTACATACATGCCGAGTTTCGCGGCTGTAGTCTAATTCATTATGGGTGTATATATTTTTTTACAAGACTGATTAATTATAATTTCGATTTAACCTAGGTTTCAGAATTGGTGGGAAAGCTGTAATACTTAAAATGTCACGATTGTAGAAGTCCAATCTGTGTACTCACTCCTTGGTGAAATATGGGTACATAAGCACGAAATATTTTATTTTGTTTAAAAAAAATTGGGAGGTTAAATGAACTTGGATTCTAAAGATGTTTAATGATTGATGAGGTTTGAACAGAATAGATGAAAATATATATGTATTCAAGTACGTATTTATGTACCGCCAGGCTAGTTTATAGATTAACTTGAATGTAAATTTTCGTTAGATATGTATAAGTTTCATTTGTATGCCGAAAAGCAAGTTAGTCAAATAATTTGATATTTTGCAGAGTATCTAAATGAAATCTTAGTGAAAACTAAAAGTGCTAGATATCTATAAACAATAAGTACAATACACGTTGTGCTAAGTATAGGAATAACTGGAACATCGTATAGAAACATAAATAACACAATAATGCAGCATACAGCTGTTTCGAGGATACGCTCCATCCCTTTCTTCATGCTGCTTTCTGATTGGCTCTCTCTTAATCCAGGTCTTGGATATATACAGTACCCGACACAGAAAATACAACACCATGAAAGAGCGAATAGAGTGTGGTGATAAAAGACACACAGATAGAGATAGCATATATAAATAAGTGATTCTAGAAGTTTAATGCAATGCAGTAATGACATAGGCAGAGTGATCAGTAGGCAGTAGGACCACCTCTTGCGACGATACAAACAGCAACCATTCGAAGAACAGATGCAATGAGCGTGCGGATAGTTTCCTGAGGGAAATATGGCCATATGCCTTCAACCATCCTCCATAGGTTGTCCTTTGTTTGAAGCGGAGGCAAGACAGCCAAACGACGGCCAATCACGTCCCATACATGCTGCATATGGTCCCTTTTTCCGTCTATCTCGCTTTGTTGCCGAGTTTGTTATCGTAATTTTTTTAAATTTCCTCTAGGAGCGTTGCAATCACTTTTATTCAATCGGATATTGTGGCTTTACTATAGATAGATCTAATATGTACATTCACGGACATTTCCTTATAAATTTATTGGGGTTCTTAAAGGCTTTTCTAGTAATCCTGTGCACTATGTATTGTATAGAAAAAAACATAAATAACAGATCTTAATCTTTTTTACGTTCGAATGTAAGTAAATTTTTACGTAAATCCATTTAATTCCCAAAGAACTACTACTCTAAATTACTTACACCGGTGACAAATGCGACATATGGCACCAGGAAACACGAAGTACATATTCTACTAAGCTTCTTAAGTGTTCTCAAGACACCATTTCATACCATAATGGAACCTAAACGACCTCCAAGGTTTAAAAAAAAAAAAAAAAGCTAGGAAAAGACGCATATAACATCAATAAAGTTAAATCTCCCGGGAAGTGTTTTTATATCTGGAAAATTTCGAACATTAGGCTATCGGATCTCATCTGGTGTTGAAGTTTGAAAAATTTCATTCTCCGTTTTCGCTTTCCGAGGTGCGTAAATGATGGTGTAAAATCATATTGCAGTTACGAAAAAAAAAAAAAAGTTGCAGAAAAGGATCGGAAATACTAAGCAGAATATATTAGGAGAGAGAGAATATATATATTCGGGTAATCAGCATAGAGATGGTAAAAAAATGTTAAAATAAGTTCTATGGTCGGAAAGTGAAGCTTGTGGACAAAAGTGGTATGATGCAATTTATGCAATGTATCGAGAGAGTGCATTAATGCATGCGTATCGTTTAGTGATGCATTGATATTGTATCGTATCGACATCAACGCATTAAATTTTTTGATCGATATTCAAATGTTCTACACCTTGTGGTTTGCAGTATATATATATATATATATATATATATATATATATATATATATATATATATATAATAGATAGGTTTGAAGGTCCAATGAAAGAAAACTGAGAAGCTGTAACTCGAAAAACCTAACTTTCTAACAAGCTCACAAAATAAAAGTATAAATCAGCAAATCTTCAAGCAAATGGAAAACAATAGAAATTTCGAATCATCAAGTCAAAGAAAAGTATCAAAAAACAATGGTATGGAATCGATAAAAGAAAAACAAACGAAATCCAAGCACGAACGTTATACACGTGGACAAGGTCTAGGCGTAAATCAGGATTTGTTCACTTCTTCAAAACTCTTTTTCAAGTCTAAGTGTCTTGTGGAAGCAAACACAAAAATGTATGTTTCTGAAGAAATAGATAGATTATATCTATAATATATATATATATATATATATATATATATATATATATATATATATATATATATATATATATATATATAATATAAATTAGTAAATCCAATGTTAGAATGTATGTAGTAACTCATAATACACTATTCCAAAAATTTCTACAAAATACAAAGAAATAAAAGAAATTAAGACATAAAGAGGAAATAATAAAGCGTAATGCAGGTCATAAAGACAAAGACCATCAACAAATTTCAAAAATGAGGAATGAAAATAAGAAAACAAAAAAATCAAGCAAAAAGGCTTGCACATGGAAGAGCTTTAGGCTTAAGATAAGTTCATTTCGAAAAAATTCTCTTCGGGTCCATATATCCCTTCGAAATGAGCACAAAAATGCTTGTTTCTGAAACACAAGATAGATTTTATCTATAAACTTGTGTTATATGGACGACAAGCATATAGATTGGAACAATAAAGGAAACATAAATATCTTAAAATACACTTCATTAGTGCAACCATGACAAGCAAAATATGGCTAGACCAATGTTGCCATATGCAGAAATGAAATGATGTGATTTGCTGTTGCCAAAGAGAGTAATAAAAACTGTACTGCGTAAAAGCAATAAAAAGAGATATTCAACAGTTAAAGCTTCAAGATAAAAAGATGAAAATATAATTTATATATATATATATATATATATATATATATATATATAACAGTGAAAGTATGTCCACAGATTTTAATGGGGATCATTCCAAAAGTGTTCAAATTTGTTTAAGTGGTATTGAAGCGTGTTTTTTAATCAAAATTTCAAATTCAAAAAAATTTTAGAAGCATTAATTTCTTAATACAGAGAAAGTAAACACATACTGTATTATATCGGCAAAGGGGAACAAGAAAAAAGAAAAATATCAGTTATAAAACAACTCTTGAAAAGATCGAAACATTCATAAAAAAGTGTGTACAGGAATAATAATAAAACCCGGTTAGATCAAAAATCTTATATTTAGTATAAAAAAAACGTTATATTCAACGCATCTGGTGTTATTTGAAAGTGTATCAACTCGAAGAACAACTGATTGTTAATAATAATGAAAATGCATGTACAAACTACGCTATAATGATGGATTTACTTAAACTAAAAGCCAGTACATTAAACATAGTATTGATATCCTCTACTCAAAAGAAAACTACTACAGCAGGGCCTTTCGTTACAACATACAAAAATAAAAATTATGATGGATTACTAATCAAAACATGTATGAAAAACTTGGCACATCTCTTACCAATACCTAACATCGAAGTAAAACTAATTTATAAATTTGTGCAAACCAATGGTAGAAAAATATTTAATTATAACCGCATAAGTAGAAACATCAATGTATATAAAAGTGAAGTATGTAATTGTCAAAACAGCCCTTATATAGATACCCATCATGGGCACATTATCACTGGAAACCTGGATCTATTGGATAATCACAAGTTAAAATCTATGCTTTAACTTGGTACGAAATTTCGAATACAAGATTTCACAAATATTGAAAAGGACTTTGAACAAGATCTGAAGAAATTTACATATAAACTCGTCGTAAAATACAGTATGCCAATACAAGCTTTCAAAGAATGGCAATACAACCTTGCCATAATGTTCAATCTCCACTACAAAACATTGTGTAAAAACACGTATTATCCTTCTCTTCAAAATGCAGTCAATAAATATGAAGATAAATATGTTATAACTTATACTGATAAAGTAGTATGAGATTACGCTTTCACATGCAGAAAATACTACGTTGATACTTTAAAAAATAGTTATCTTGACAAACAAATGTACTCCCCTTTACTACAAAATGGAAATTATTTGGTAAATAAAATTAAAGCTCTGTATAAACGCATTGGTATCGAACTTAAAGCAGTTAACTTTCCATATCTGGTACTCATACCAAAACTTCATAAAAATCCAGTCAAGTTCCGGCCGGTTACAGTGGGATGTGGATCCTATTTAACAATTGCATATGAAAAACTTTTAACTATACTTAAAAATGTTATGATTATACTCAAGAAACAAGGAACAGTAATGATAAATAATAGTTACGATGTCATCAACCGACTTCAATTTTATAACAAGGATGTACGTTTCAAAAGTTACGATTTCCGTGATTTATTCATCAACATCAATCTGGAAAATCTATATGAAATTTTGAAGGAACTACATGAAATACATGACTTAAAAGAGCATATTACATTCGGAGAATACAAGGACTTGATTCGCATTGTGTTGTTTGAAAACATCTTATTTGATGGCACCAACTATTTTCAACAGGTTAAGGGTATTCCCATGGGAGGGGGATGTTCATCCCTGCTCGCCGATCTAAACTTGTATAAATTTGAAAATGGCACTCATATATTACATGAAATGCCATATTTTCGTTACGTTGACGATATCCTTATTGGGCAATATAAGAATACACCCCAATTTGATTTTACTTTTTATCCAAAAGAACTGGAATTGATCGAGAATATAAGTAAGGAGGAAGATAGTGTTGATTTTCTAGACATCACTCTAAAACATGACAGTAGATATGGTACTTATACCGTCTTATATGACAAGAGAAACAATTTCAATATGGAACTCAATCACATTATTGATTGGAGGTCCAATTTGACCAAAAACATTTTCAGAAATGTCGTCATTGGTCACCTCAAAAGAAATCAACGGATTAATACTTTCAAGTCTGATTGCATCATGCATAATAGGAATATTATGAAGGAGGCAATATAACGCGGAATTATCCAATTGGCTTCCTGACATGTTATTATAATTCCCTATTTAATACAAAAAAGGGAGAAAATGCTTATTTAAAGGATATGGCAGAGGTATAGAACGATGAAGGTGGAAATAACGAATTACGCATGCGTAAACTGCGTTTATATATGATGCACTCTGGCATTTGCTGCATTTCCATTCTTTTCCTCTCCCTTGCGATCCTGGTTGATTCCTATTTGTTTACTTTGCACTTTTTCGAGTGTTTTTGACTTGACACATTTACGGAAGTATGGCTAATGCATGGCATTGGTACCGTGAGTGTTGCCCGGGCATAAAAGCAGTCTTTTAAACGGGAAAGAGGGGTCGCCATCCCCCTCTACCATTTTATGCCTTGCATTTGGTCATTTCCCCCTCTTTTTTCATATGAATCTTGTATGTTACTTTAGGAGAGTGTGCTGCTTTGCGCCAAATTCTGGAGAATAATTGGATAACTGTGGAATTAATTTTAATCTTATATGTTTACTATGCTATATATATATATATATATATATATATATATATATATATATATATATATATATATATATATATATATATATATATATATATAACAGTGAAAGTATGTTTACAGATTTTAATGGGGATCATTCCAAAAGTGTTCAAATTTGTTTAAGGGGTATTGAAGCGTGTTTCTTAATCAAAATTTTAAATTCAAAAAAATTTTAGAAGCATTAATTTTTTAATGCAGAGAAAGTAAATACATACAGTATTATATCGTCGAATTACATTTTTTACAATAATATTAAATAAAAATATTTAACATTTAGTGAATACGTACTCTGTATTTGAAAGTTTTTACAGGCTAAAAGCACTGAGAGCTTTTGTCATTACACAAACGAAAGGAGTTAGAAATAAAAAGAAACAATATCTCAACTTGCTACAATAATAATAATAATAATTTCCCTATCAGAACCAAGAAGAAGAAGAAGAAAAGCAGGTATATAATAAAATGGCCTTGTGATGGCAGAACGATGTATCTCAAGATGCGCCGTTTTGCTGTTATAAGGCTAGTTGGCCTCCTTTTAATGCTATGATATTCTTGTTGAAGGCGTTTTGAAATTAATGCAGATACGAGAATGCGAATGAAATATGTCCATAGTATTTGAAAAAAAAATTAAAGTTCATTTCAGAATGAGGTTTCTCAAGATTTTTGCCATCTTAGGGCTGATAAGGCTAAACCAACTGTCTGCTTCCAGTGCTATCCAGAAATTGCTAGTCATTGAACAAATCATAACTTTTCCCCTTTAACAAGGAAACGTTTTTTACCCTAGAGGGCATCAGAGATGATTCTATAGAACAGCTGGATGTATTTTTTGTTCAATGCAGAATATATTTGACGAAAAATCGGCGAAGGCAAATACAACCACAACGAAAATATATCTGCGAAAGACATCGCTTGGCGGCATGTGTTTGCTTTGCTAACAAATCTTCCATCCCACTAAAAATGAGATATTCCAGTAGTACAATCATCAACCTCATTATTATAGCATTTTTTTAAATGTAAAACATATATATGTAAAAGAATGCTTAGTGATAAGATCAAACATTTGTTAGATTTAAAATTACAAAATATTAAAAATAGCACCATTTAAAAATTACGAAGGGGCAACAGAAATTGTTGAAAAATGGTTTCAAAATTGCCCCTTTAAGAAAATGTTTCCACATGGCAATCATATTTGCCATCTATGTTTTTACCAAAAAACATTTTTTGAAGCAACTATTTTTCTATATTTATTATAAATAGAGCTTAGATGAAGATTAATATGGATTCAGCATCAAATTTCAAAAAAAGGAAGGCAACTCACTAAGGATTTTTAACTATAGTTCCTTTTCAGTTTTCGGTTCAAAAATGTTTATTTCATGTAAAACAACTTTTTCAGCATTGCTATAGATAGAGCTTAGCTAACAACTTATATGGATTCAACATAAATTTTTTGAGGAGGTAGGATAGTTCATTTAGGATTATCATCTACTTTTCAATCATCATTTCAATTCAATTTTTATCATCTACGTTTTCAAAAAAAATAAAATTTTTAATCATTTCCCAGGATTGGCAAAAATAAACTTTTTAATCATCTATTTTTTCCAGGATTATCTATAGATAAAGCTAGAATGATGACTGATTTGGATTCAGATTCTAAGTCCGGAGGGGGTTGGAGAGCCCACTAAGAATTTACGCTTCCTATTCTGGAGATGATACTTTCGATTAAAAAAAATTATAATTTCCTTCAAGCATATATTTATAAAGATTGGCTACAGATAAGGCTTAGATGCTGACTGATATAGATTCAGAGTCAAAATCTAGAGGGATAGGGAAGTTCACTAATGATTCCTATTCTGTTTTTCCAAAATTTCGTATGGCTGTACAAAATAAGTTTTCAAAAGAGTGTACAAATGCTTAGTTCATCAAAAATGAAATGTAAACATCATTTGCCACACCATGAGGGATACTTCATACATTTTTTGCCGTATGAATGTTGCAAGTGAAAATATAAACAGTAGACGTGAAATATTTAGATTAAAAATGGAGAAATGGAGATAAAAATATTTATTTATTTTCCTTTTTTATTTCGTCCAAAAACAAAAAGATCTACAACGCGTCAACTTTGAATGTCCTAATACGAATAAAAGAATATTTTCACGCAAAAAGATGACATGTCTCACACAAAATGCGACGCAGTTTGATCAACAGTTTAGTAGTATTAGGAACACTGGGTGATGAATATTTAGAAATCAGTTTTCCATCGATTTATTGATGCATTTTGAAAAGGTTGTCTGTCTGATTATCGGGAAATGCTCTTGGTGTGGTTTTAATGCCGTTCATGCTTAGTTGCAGCCGAGCTGAATGGAAGTCATCTGTAGCGTGGCAGAAATAATGAAAAGTATTGGAAAAAAAAATAATATGGAGTCGCAGCGTGGGTTGATAAGATGGCTGAGTTTAGAAATTGATATTTTGAAAGTTTTATCACATGTTTTCAAAATTATTGTATTTTGTCAGTCTGATTTTACATTAAGAAATTTACGAAGGAGCCGTCAAAGCATGACAAGTGGTGTGGAAATTCATTTACGACGATACTAATAAGAATTGTACACTTATTTCGTACAGTCATGTGAATTTTCTGAAAAACAGGAAGTGACACCGCCCGAACTTGAAGGGGAAATTCTTACTTACCCCCCCCCCCTCCTTCGAAATTCGATGCTAAATCCATATTAGTCATCATCTAAGCTCTATCTATAGCCAATTCTGAGAAATAGACGTTTGAAAGAAAAATTTTCAATCGGAAGTTGAAATATATAGGAAAATCTTTAGCCAGTCCAATGAAATAGATATTTCAAGAACATGTTTGGAACCGGAAAGGGAAAACGTCGGAATTCCACTTCCGATTCCTGAAACCCGCTCTTCTGGAATTTAATGCTGATTTCATATTGATCATTATTTAATCTCTATCTATAGCCAATCCGGAGAAATAGATGTTTCAATGAATTATTTTCCACCGAAAGTGGAAATCTATGGTGAAGTCTTTAGTCAATTCTATGAAATAGATGTTTCAAGAAAATATTTGGAATTGTAAGTGGAAATCTTTGGAATTCCACTTCCAGTTCGTGAAACTCCCTTTCTCTTCAGGAATTTAACGCTGAATTCATATCAGTCATTATCGTCTAAGCTCTATCTATAGCCAATCCTGAGAAATAGATGTGTCAAGAAAATATTTAGAATTGGAAGTGAAAATCTTCGTGAAACTCCCTTCCTCTTTTGGAATTTAATGCTGAATTCATATTAGTTATCATTATCTAAGCTCTACAGGCAATCCTGAAAAATAGATGTTTCAAGGAAATTTTTGGAACCAGAAGTGGAAATCCTTAGTGAATCTCCCAATTCTCCTCCGGAATTTGATATTCAATCCCTATCAGTCATCACATGAGTCTATAGTTGATCCAGAGAAATAGACGATGCAAGGAAGATGTGAAACTTTTTAATTGGAATTGATATCTCTAGAATTGGAAGTAGAAATCCTTACTGAAACCCTTACTTTCATAAAAATTTAATGCTGAATCCATATCAGTCACCATCTAAGCTCTATCCGTAATAGATTTAAAAAAATTGGATGTTTCAAGGAAAATTTTTGAACCGGAAGTTGAAATCAGTGAATCCCCTAACTCCTCAGAAACTTGATGCCGAATCCATATCAGTCATTATCTATGCTCTATTTATAGAAAATTTTGAGAAATAGATATTTCAAAAAAAAAATTATCAAACCATTTATATAGTAAAATTTGCCACCAATAATGGGTGTAAAATATAGAAAATCAAAGCAGCGGGAAATTATTAATTTATTACTTTCCTTATATACATAATGTATAAGGAAAGTATTGTGACGGGGTCGAAAATTCGAATTCGAGTTTTCGACGGGAGAGCACGTTTCAAGCATCCCTGATCACGAATCAAACATTTTTGAAGTGATGTCTGTGTGTGTGTGTGTGTGTGTGAAAGTGTGTGTGTGTGTGTGTGTGTGTGTGTCAGTGGGTCTGTGGAGACGATAACTGGCGAACGAATGGACCGATTCGAACCAAATTTGGTACAAAAATCACAATCCGTAAACACTGGAAGCCTATTATTTTTATACGCAATCGAATGTTCAGAACCCCCCTAAATTTTCGAATGAAAATTTAAAAAAAATCGTCAAAAAATCAAAACCACTAATAAAGTTACGCAAATAGACATTTCCTATGTAATTTTTCATTAGAAAACGATTGACATAAATTTTAGAACGCTAACATGAACCGTTCTCGAGATATTGCACATTTTTCAAAAAAAATATCAAAAAGTCATATAAAATTGAAAAAAAATCTTGTTGAGAAGCATGTTCACTTTTCATATGTAATACCATGCGATAAATTGGGTGACATCATTCTCGTAGATCTAGCTTGTTCCATTCATGAAAAAAGATGCTTTGAGTAATACTTTTGTATTTGAACGCCAATAATCATTTATCTGCTGTAAGAATAACTTATTTCTTCGTCCATAACGCTTGGCGAGATTTAGGCGACAAAATTGGCGGAATGTCGCCAACTTGGCGACTTTTTGAAATGTTGCCAAATTAACGAAAATCTCGCCAAATGGATAAAAATGACGCTAAATCAATGAAAATGACCACTAATTGTCGAAAATTCAATATCTTGGAAAGAATATTAGTATCTACTATAAGAAAAACCTATTTTTTTTATTTTTACTGTAACAGTAGTAAATTCATTACATTATATAAGGAAAGTCATGTGTTGCCCACATCAGATTTTTTTTCTATTGTATCCAAACAAGAAAATGATCTGCAATGTGCCAACTTTTAATGTCCTAATAGAACAATCTTTTCACATGAAAAGAATGACGTCCCATACAAAGAGTGACACAGTTTGATAAATAGTTTAGTGTTAGGTACACTATAGGTGATGAATATTTAGAACTCAGTCTTTCATCGATTTATTGATGCATTTTAAAAAGGTTGTCTGTCAGATTATCGGGCGATGCTCTTTGCGTGATTTTAATGCCGTCCATGCTTAGTTGCAGCCGAGCTGAATGGAAGTCAGCTGTGGCGTGATAGAAATGATGAAAGTTATTGGAAAAAAAGACGACGGAGTCCTTGGCTGGATGGCTAAGTATAGACGAGACATATTTTGAAATAGTATTATCACCAATATTTCCAACATTATTATATTTTGTCAATATGTTTTTAAAATGAATGCACATTATCACTGACATCGGAAAATGTGTTTTAATTGCAAAGGAAATTTCCATTACAGTGAAAGCTCTGATGATTTAAGCTTAAAAAAACTCGGCTGAAACCGGAGAAAGAAAAAATCTGGTGTGGGTAGCACATGACTTTCCCTGCAGACTTATTTATATCCACGTTCTCTTTATTTTAATTAAATTTAATTCACTTTTAATTCAATTTTCGTTCTCATTTGGTAACTGGACTTATTTTCAAAGGTGGCGTAGAGAAAATACGTAACAACTAAAATATCTCTAGAACGGCTAGTCCTAGTGGAATGGGGTTGATCTTATTCTTTTCATCGTTAAAAATTACGTATAAAACAAGCATTTAATTGGTATATTTGAGCATAAGTAGTTTTTTATTTTAGATTTGAGGGCCATTTTGTAAAAAAATGCAGGTTATTTTTTTTCGAATTGTATCAAAATCTAATCAGCACCAGGGTGACCCACAAGTGACTTATTTACCGAATTTTCTGAAATTCGATCCATTAGTTTTCAGCTAGAGTGGATACAAGCTTTTGCAGGCCATTTCGCAAAAAAAGGCGGGTTTTTTTGTCCCGAATCGTACCCAAAACTAATCAGCACCAGATTCACCCACAAGTGACGTACCTACCAAATTTTATGAAATTCGGTCTATTAGTTTTTTAGTCAGAGTGGATACAAAATCTGCACAGACAGACAGACACACAGACACGCAGACACACAGACAGACACACACACAGACATCAAGCTAAAAATAGTTTTTTCGTATTCTAGAAGTCTTGAAACGTGTAGATCCGTCGAAAACTCGAGTTGCGATTTTCGGCATGATTACAATACTTACCATGTATTGCAGAGAAAGTAAAAATCATTGTGGATTGTGCCCATACAGTTACACTACAGAGACCATTTAAGGAGTACTACTTGTATAGCTATAATTTTCAGTCTAATAATGTTGGCTATACAAGTAGAACTAAACACAATGGATTATGAATGCATGAGAAAGTCGAGTGGAGATTCGCCACGTGTTGTCATTTGCAATCCAACATACTAAATAGGAAGCCTTAGATGCTTTCTTTTAGTGTCAGATCCACCAATAATCAATTAAGAGAGAGAGAATGTATGCAGTATATACAGGATGTCCCAAAAACATTGACCTCGGCTTTTATTCCTTAAATATTGATCTTAGACATCTTAAATAATAAAAGGCAATGTCTGTGTGTGTGTCTGTCTGTGTGTCTGTCTTATACACTATACGTTCAGCGACCGCGTGTCGGAGAGCTACGAAATTTGGCAATCGGAGACCCGGGGGGGGGGGGGGGAAGGGGACACGTGAAAACCGATTTTTAAAATTTTAATTATTTTTTTTGTTATTTAATGTTTTATGCGATTTCGACCGTTTTTTGATTTTTTGCCCTATTTCCTCCACGATCCGGACGTCGTAGAAAAAAACAAATCACACCATCGGAAAGAGCAGACAATTGCGAGTAAAAATATATCAATTTCAAATTTCAATTTCGATTTCTAATATTTTTTAAAGATTTTAAAACAAAAGTTACTTTCTGTTCAAAAAAACCAACTTTCGTTTTTAAATCCTTCCATCGTAAAAACTACTCATAATTTCGACTAATAATTTACATTTTTAGAAAGGTCAAACATCTGGCATTCTTACAAGTCCAATTTGGTCAGGAAATATTCCGTATTGCCCACAGGATCGAGATTTTAAAAGTTTCCGAATTTCAATTTCTCGGCGTTCCGCTCGGCGTGCCGCTTCTTAACCGGCGTTTCTCCCCAGCAGAAGGAGGGAAGGTGGTGGGTGGGGACGTCAAGGTGGAGGTGACGTCACGGTTCTGAATGCAGCTCCTTTACTCCATATAAATTATTATATTTATATTTTAAATGATGGAACGATATGGATTTTTTAAATGTATATTTTAACTTTTGGATATTTTAAATGGATATTTTAATTTTATGGATATTTTAAATGATGGAACAATGAAACAATGGAATGAGGATGATGGAATTAAGCATATGGTCATTTTAAATTGCAAATTAGCGTGCGGAAAGTTAGCGGTAGGCCCGGGTTCGATTCCCGCCACTGCCAAAACTGCCGCCGTGTTTACGTGGAATACGATCACGTTAAATATGTGGGTCCGTAAGTTCTTCCGAGAGGTTGGTGGTAGGGGAAGGAGGATACGGCCCCTGTGGATGCCTCCCCCACTACGTTCCCGTCTAAATTGGGTGAATATATAGGAAGTTATGGAGATTGTCTCGGAGGGTGCGGCAGCCCAGTGGTTAGCGCGCGGGAATTGCACTCAGTAGGCCCGGGTTCGATTCCAGCCACTGCCAAAACTTACGCCACGTTCACGCAGAGTACGATCACGTTAAACATGTGGATTCGTGAGTCCTTCCGAGCGGTTGGTGGTAGGGGAAGGAGGGTACGGTCTAAATTGGGTGAATAAAAAGAAAGTTATGGAGATTGTCGCGTAGGGCGAAGTAGCCCAGTGGTTAGCGCGCGGGAATTGCATGCGGTAGGCCCGGGTTCGATTTCCAAAATTGCCGCCGTGTTCACGCGGAGTACGATCACGCGGAATAAACATGTAGGTCTGTAAGTCCTTTCGAGAGGTTGGTGGTTGGGGAAGGAGGGTACGGTCCCCGTGGGTGCCCCTCCCACTGGGTTCCGGTCTAAATTCGGTAAATAAAAAGAAAGTTATGGAAAATGTCGCGGAGGGCGAAGTATCCCAGTCGTTAGCGCGCGGGATTTGCACTAGCGCGCGGGAATTTCTCTCGGTAGGCCCGGGTTCGATTCCCGCCACTGCCAAAACTGCAGCCGCGTTCACGCGGAGTACGATCACGTTAAACATGTGGGATCGTAAGTCCTTCAGAGAGGTTGGTGGTAGGGGAAGGAGCGTACGGTCTCTGTGGATGCATCCCCCACTGAGTTCCTGTCTGAATTGGGTGGCATTTCCTGGCCATCCAAACAGTTACCTTACACCTTTCTGGTATGGATATTTTAAATGGATATTTTAATTTATAGATATTTTAAATGGATATTTTAATTTTATGGATATTTTAAATAATGGAACGATGGAACGAGGATGATGGAATTAAGCGCTTATCATATGGTCATTATAAAATTTAAATTAGCGAGCGAGAATTGCACCCGGTAGGCCCGGGTTCGATTTCCGCCACTGACACGGAGTACGATAATGTTAAACATATGGGCCCGTATGTATTTCCGAGAGGTTGGTGGTAGGGGAAGGAGGGTACGTTCCCTGTGGATGCCTCCCCCACTGGGTTCCGGTCTAAATTGGGTGGCACATCCTGGCCGTCCAACCAGTTACCTCACACCTTTCTGGTAGGTCGCGCCAACGAGTTTGCCACGGTTGGAATTTGCCATGATCAGCATTTTCAAGGGTTGCGAACAGGCTGGTCGCCAAAGGCGGCTAGTATATAATAAATTACAAAGTTGCGTAAAGAAAAGGTACAGAATTTTATGAAATCGATTAAAATTTTCAAGGGAATTGAATTTTGAGAAATACAAAATTTAAATATTTATTAAACCACTTTTCGATGCATCGAAATGGGTTCTCAGAGGGGAAAAATCATGTCGGCAGATCGCGTTTCAGGGGTCATACACAAATTACGAAAGGAAACAATGATTACATAAATTAATAATAATTTTGCTATTTATTGGTACAAAAGTGTCTACACTGTGTAGAAATAATAACTTAACACAAAGATTACAAAGCGTGTTCAAAATGTTTTTCTTCCATGCCAAAGATTCATTGAAGATAAGAGGCAGATATTATTTGCCTATGATGCATTTCTGCGTTGCGTCATTTGCACTCTTACTGTAAACATTTACGATTAATCCCTCACCAATTTTGTTTAAACATATCTCTGGGACTTTTTATGATAAAATGGTGAAATTCTGTACATCACCTTAATTGTATATGAGGCACATTTTACTCATTGGAAATGTTTTTGTACGGGGGCCGTAAAAAAATTTAAATTTTGTATTTCTTCAAAATTAATCCCCTGAAAATTTTAATCGATTTCATAAAATTCTGTACCTATTTTACTCAACTTTGTAATTTATTATATATGCCTAAAATCAATTTTTAAGGAATAAAAGCCGAAGTCAATTTTTTTGGGACACTCCGTATAAATAATATTTAAAACTCTTTAAGAAACAGCGAAGTATCACTCAATTGCCCTAATCAAGATTAACACTTGATTTTAAGCAAAAAAAAAAATTTAAGCAACGTCAATTTGGATTAAAGTTGCTTAGAGAGAATGGCTGGAGAGTTCTACCCATTTCAATTAGCTGCAACAGGATCTGGTACAGCTGTCTGGATGAATCCACAAAATTCAATTAAACATAACAGTAGAAAGAAATTTTTCATTATATAAAATATAAAATTTAAAAAAAATTAGCGGTACATATGGAAAGTACGCAACAGTATTTCACTTTTAACTTTTTGCAATCTCATATTTCTATGGGGCGATAAAATAGTGTTATTCATTTTGAGCTTAATTAAGGGCAGTCTAAATGGCTGCAGTCTTTAAAAAATTTACCTATCCGCCGGGCTATAAATAAAATACAATGAACATTTATTGAATGTGTCATTTTAATTTACATATTTTTTTAGTCACTTTAGCACCTGCTGAAATAGTGATTTGAAATGAAACCATCTGCTTCAAAGTTTACCCCCCACCCCACCCCTTTTACTTATTTATTGCAAGACACTATTTCAATGTCTCAAGAGAACTTCGAATGTTACAAACGGGAGTGGTTAAATGTGGGAGCGGCCATATACACTATTAGTATATGTCCAGCCCCCTATACGCAATTAAATCTTATCGATATTTTCTATTTGCTTTCTTGTGTCTTTTAATGTTCAATATCTGCTGGTAACTTACTACTCAATCTGAATGTGAACCTCCATTCGATTTTTTGATGAGAATTTTTTATACGTAAGTATGAATGAGACTAAGTCATTCTAATTCGACTAAAACCCCGCTAAAAACGCCCAATTTAAGTTTAGGTGATGCCAATTCATTGCCGACAATATTCTGATTTCGTTAATTTCAACGTACATTAGGCGCTTTGCGTAAGATGATTAGAGGATTGTGTATTTTGCTTAATGTATGATATCGATTTCACTAATCGTCAAGTTGGATTTGCTCAAAATATAAGTTAATTAGGTACTTCAAAATAGATTTCTGTTCGAACAGGTTTCTGCTGTCATCTACAAAAGTGCAAATGTCATTGTACAGTTCAAAACCAAAAAATATCGTGCATCTTTTGCATAATTATTTCTCTGTGAAAGAAGTAAAATCATTGTGTGATGTAAGGAAAGTCATGTGCTGCGCACGTCAGATTTTCATTTTCTCATACTATGGTATTACAGAGAAAGTATTGTTTTCAGAAAAATTTTCGATTTCCAGATTTTGATGCCAGCATATGTTTTAGGACCTCTTGAACACGTTTTGACTATTTTTAGAGTGGTGTCGGTCTGTCTGTGATAGATTTCTAGTGTACACGATTTGCTGACACAAGTATTCATAGATTTTCACGAAACTTTATATCCGGCTTTGTTATTGAAAAATCTAGAACCATATAGAATTTTTTGAAATTCGACCGACAATTTCGAAATTATATGTTTTTTTTAACATGGAAGCTTAGGAGAAAATTTGACAGAATTATGCATATAAAAGGATTATTTATAGCTCAATGATCAAGAAATTTAACAGTTTCAATCACTGTAGTTAAAAATTGCCGCGATATAATTTGTGTGTGTGTGTGTGTGTGGAAGAGGGGATGAATTGCCAAATTTAGTATCAATCGAAATATTTTTTCATGTCCTTTGAAATGAAGGGCAAAATACCGTAATTGTGATTGTTTAGATCAACGATACGGATTTCTCAAAATTTCTTCTTGCAAAATTTACAAAAAATAATAATAATAATAATAATAATAATAATAATAATAATAATACTGAAGTGTTGCTTAACTCGATCTTCTCGTACTAAATTTCATTGTTAACCTTTTGCTTACGGGTTGGACAGCGTCCATCTCAAACGAAGAACCTCTAAAAAAAGAAAGGTATTTGACATACCCTATTCCAAACAGTTCGACTCCCCTTTGCAGGCATTGGCGTCCTATGCCAAACAGTTCGACGCCCCTTTGCAGACCTTGGCGTCCATGGACGCCAATGCCTGCAGGAGTCGAACAGTTTGGAATAGGGTATGTCAAATACCCGTCTTTTTTGAGAGATTCTTTGTTTGAGATGGACGCTGTCCCACCCGTAAGCAAAAGGTTAACAATGAATTTTAGTACGAGAAGATCGAGTTAAGTGGCGCTTCGGTATTTTTACTTTCCTTATATACATAATGTATAAGGAAAGTATTGTGACGGGGTCGAAAATTCGAGTTCGAGTTTTCGACGGGAGAGCACGTTTCAAGTATCCCTGATCACGAATCAAATATTTCTGATGTGATGTCTGTGTGTGTTTGTGTGCGTTTGTGTGTGTGTGTGTGTCAGTGAGTCTGTGGAGGCGATAACTGACGAACGAATGGACCGATTCGAACAAAATTGGCACAAAAATCACAATCCGTAAACACTGGAAACCTATTGTTTTTATATGCAATCGAATGTTCAAAACCCCCCTGAATTTTCGAGTGAAATTTTGAAAAAATTGTCAAAAAATTAAAACCGCTAATAAAGTTACGCCAATAGACATTTCTTTTGTAATTTTTCATTAAAAAATTTTCATCAAAAAATCCCATAAATTAAAAAAAAAATATTAACTGTTGAGAAACATGTTCACTTTTCATATGTAATATCATGCGATAAATTTGGTGACATCATTCTCGTGGATCTAGCTCGTTCCATTCATGAAAAAAGATACCTTGGTAATACTTTTGTATTTGAACTCCAATAGTCATTTATCTGCTGTAAGAATAACTTATTTCTCCATCCATAACGTTTGACGAGATTTTGGCGACGAATTTGGAATGTCGCCAACTTAGCGACAATTTAATTGTTGCCAAATTAACAAACATCTCGCCAAATTGATAAAAATGACGCTAAATCAATGAAAATGACGACTCATTGAAGAAAATTCAATATCTTGGAAAGAATATAAGTATCTACTATAAGAATAACATTTTTTGTAACTGTAAAAGTAGTAAATTCATTGCATTATAATTGCATTATAAGGAAAGTTATGTGTCGCCCACATCAGGTTTTTTCTTTTTTTAATTAATACATTTTGATACTGATCATGATACAAATTGAACTAAAAAATATAGATTATGCATACAGGAGAAAGTCCAGTGCGCTCTGACATGTCATGAACTTTGATACAACGTTTACCGTGAATGAATAACTAAATACCATTTCACTTTTAGAATTTTAATTGAATTTCGGATGCATAACACATCTCTGTTTTAATGGCTCGTGTAACTCACCTTAACTTCTCAATCGATACGAAACACTTTGGTGTATTCGCTTAAAATACCAATAGAGAGTTATTCTAAATTTACGACGAGATTATTCAGAGCATCCACAGATAACAAAAGCAGAGCTATTATTATAGATTCCCGATAAAAGACATTCGTCCTAATGTCTTTCCCCCTTCTCTTCCCTTTTGCTCTTCGCGACTGGATTCTTGTTATTAATGGTTTGAAGAAGAAGGTCGGTGTCGGAAAAGGAGTCTGCATAAAACTTATGTTACGAAAAAAGTGGGTAAGTATGCTGTAAATGTAACGAATTGTGTTTAGGATGAGTGTTGGTATCGATGTGGTAGGATTCAGTAATAGGATCAAGTTCCTAAGCATCCCTATAGACTTCGATTTCCTGAACTACAAAAGCAGAGTCTACTAATTGAAAAGTGACTTTCGATTGAGAATGTCTGCAGAGCCTCTAGCGGCAAATTTAATTAGCTTGAATTCCTATTTGGAAAACGAGGCGAGATAGGCTGAAATTTTCAGCTACAAAGTTGAAGAACGTTCTCCATTGAGTGTGGAACGATGTGCGCTATGCAGATAACGTGTGCACAAAAGGTAAAGAATGATGAAGTAAAGAAACAATTATTTCCGTAGGAAAGAAGGCGTGGCTGAAACTCCGCCTTGAGTTGGGCATGCGCAGTGGACTGGTCGAAAATCCACTTGACTTCATTTGTGGAATTAATATCTGAATTTTTATGCGTTCACTTAAAAATTCACCAAAAATAAAGTAATGTATTGTTTTTCTATTTTTGGTGAATAGATTAGAATTAAAAGAATTTTTTTGTTAGAATGCAAAAATATACACAAAATCTTTTGCTAAACTATAGAATTATGGTAATCTTACTTTTCTGGGCGTGGCGAAATAAGTATCAGATAACCCGTAAACTAAAAAAATGCAAATTTCGATGTATTTACACACACACACACACACACCGGTCGTCCATTCTGTTGCTCCAAGTCCTCTGGACGAGCCGGACGGCCTGGGGCTTTCACACACACACACACACACACACACACACACACACACACACATATATATATATATATATATATATATATATATATATATATGTATATACATATATATATATGTATATATATATACATATATATATATGTATATATATATATATATATGTATACATATATATATATATATATATATATATATATATATATATATATATATATATATATATATGTATACATATATATAAATACACACAAGCACAGATATATATATATATATTTCTTTTTTGAGTTACAACTTCTCTCTATTCTATCATTGGATTTTCATATTATATATATATATATATATATATAAGGTGCGTCTCAAAAGTTTATGCACTTTAGTATAAGCAATAGATATCAGAAGAAGAAGAAAATAAGAAATGAAATTTCATCGCTATATATTTAATAACGAATAATAAACCATATAAGACCATGAACATGCCTGTTTGATTTGCAGATTTCAATAAACGAAGTAAACACAAAAAAAGCACCAAGAAACTTGTTTCAAAAGTTTATGCACAAGTAACAAAAAACGAGGAAAATCAAAACAAAGTATGCAAATAAGGCAATAATTTGCATAAAACAGTTCTGCAGACGTTTGCCCACTATATATAAGACTAAGTTTCACCTCTCCTCATTCAGTACAATGCAGCGTAAGAAACAGTTTACAAAGGACGAAGTGTGTTAAATTTGGAGATTAAAAGCTTGTCGAAAGTCTATTCTTGATATCGCGAAAATATTAAATCGGTCAAAACGAGGCATTTATGCTGTGCTACAAAAAGAGCGCGATTATAAAGTAAAAGATAGATCAGACCGTCCAAAATGTACCAGTTCTCGAGATGACAGAAAACTTTTTTGACTAGCATACTCAAGAACTGTCGTTATCTGAAATACAATGTAAATCAGGTTTAAAAGTATCTCGATCTACTATTCCCAGACGTTTACAAAGTAATTTCAATATTATGCTCGCACGTCTGAAGCGAATTCCGAGTTTAACTGAAAATCGTAAATTACGTCATATGGAATGGCTCAAGAACACATGAACTGGGACGACCAATAGATAACTGCTATATTTAGTGATGAAAAGAAATGGAATATTGATGGCCCAGATGGATGGACGTCATACTGGCATGACCTGCGCAAAGAACCAAGAGTTTTTTTCAGTAGAAAACAAAGTTGTTCCTTGATGGTGTGGGGAGCGTTTTGCTTTAATGGTACTTTATACTTAGTCTTTCTTAACTGTAAGCAAAATGCGCTAAATTATCAAAAAACGTTAAAGGACCACATATTACCATAAGCTGCGAATCTAGCAGGACTAAACTTCTGTTTTCAGCATGATCATGCTCCTATTCATGCGGCAAAGTCAACGAAACTTTGGTTGCAGTGTAATAACATTATGGTTATGCATTAGCTGGGCAAAAGTCCCGAATTGAATCCCATGGAAAATCTTTGGGGGATCCTATCCAGAAGAGTTTATGCGAATAGGCGACAGTTTTCGTCTTTGGCCGAATTAAAGTGTGACATTGAAAACTGCTGGTATAATTTAGACACAGAAATTCTTCATTTTCTTATTCTGTCAATGCCAGGTCGTGTTTTTCAAGTTATAAAACGAAATGGACATCACATTCGTTAAATAACTTCATTTTTTGTTACTTGTGCATAAACTTTTGAAACAAGTTTTTTGATGCTTTTTTTGTGCTTACTTCGTTTATTGAAACCTGCAAATCAAACAGGTATGTTCATGGTCTTATATTGTTTATTAGTCGTTATTAAATATATAGCGATAAAATTGCATTTCTTATTTTCCTCTTCTTCTGATATCTATTGCTTATACTAAAGTGCATAAACTTATGAGACGCACCTTATATATATATATATATATATATATATATATATATATATATATACACCGCATACAGTATATGTAAACATTATATATATATTGTAAATAAAGGTAAAATTCCTTCAAAATAAATAAATTCTGCATTTTCCATTTAAAATCAGTCACCGGTTATTTCTGCGATAGGACAGCCTTTAACCATATCTCAGTGCCGTATTCAAAACTAGCTGCAAAAACATCCTATGTAATGTCAATAAAAGTATAGAGTAGAACCTAAAAGTGTTTTATGCGAGAAAAAAATATCGAACATTATATGATCAGATATCATACGAGGTCATTTTCAGAAACATTCAGACATTAGACATCTCAACCCGCTTAATGATGTCTTATACCTGTATAAATTTGCAGTTGGATTGGTGGGAAAGAAACTGCACGGAATTGAGGGCCCGAAATTTTTGAATATATTACATAAATCTCAACTCATTCTTAGCGCGGTGAAAATCAGCATAAGAGCGTAAAAAACGTATAAAATAGCTCGAAATGCTGTAAGTGAAGGGGTTTCGTGGAGAAATGGCGTAACGGCGTTTATTTTAAATTCTAAATTTAAAATATCATAGCAGTCATAAATTGTATGTTTCCAGCCTTTTGTAAATTTCTTATCAATCCTTTATATTTAAAGAATATGTATTATATGCTTTCAGCCCTTGTTCTCTACGTTCACAAACCCTTGTTACTTTCCCTGCAATACATGGTAATGTATAGGGGAATTATTGGAATCATGTCGATAATCACAACTCGAGTTTTCGACGAATCTACACGTTTTGATACCTCTAGATTACGAAAAAAACATTTTCAGTTTGGCGTCTGTGTGTGTGCTTGTCTGTCTGTGTGATGTATGTATTCACTCTAACTGAAAAATTAATTGACCGAGTTTCATAAAATTCGGTAGGTAAGTCACTTGTGGGTGACTCTGGTGTTGATTAGATTTTGGTACATTTCGGAAAAGTAGAACCTGCCTTTTTTACAAAATGGCCCCTCAAAAATCGCCAAAATCTATAATAAAAGACTACTATGCTCAAATGCATCGATTAAATGCTGTTCTATACGTAATTTTTGACAAGGAAAAGAATAAGACCAACCCTATTACTCTAGGACTAACCTTTCTCAAGTTTTTTAGCATTTTTGTGACGCCGCCTTTAAAGGAATATCCAATTACCAAATAAAAACAAAAATTGAATTAAATTAATTCAGTGTTATGTTATGCAATTAAACTCAATTTAATGAATTATTAAAGAAATAAAGAATATCTGAATTTGAGTCTACAGGGAAAGTCAGATTTTTTTTCACTGACATAAGATTTTTCCAAGCCAGTTTAAAATACACGGTAATATAAAATATTTCCATGGTTGAGATAATAGGTAAAATAAAAACAGGACATGACTTATTCTACAGGATTAAATTCTTTTTCACTTTCCATACAGGTAATGTATAGGAAAAGCACATCAAAATAGGGCCGACAATTGGAATTCGAGTTTTCGACGTATTTACACGATTTTGTGTGATCTAGTTCTAGAACTCAAATCAGGATTTTTAGCATGGCATAGCCTGTCTGTGCAATATATATATATATATATATATCCACTTAAGCTGAAAAACTGTCGGACAAAATTTACTGAAATTTAGTAGATGAGCCATTTATGCGTTATCTTAATGCTAATTATATTTTAGTACCATTAGAAAAAAGTAGGCCTTGTTGGAAATGGTCTAAAATATCGACATACTCTGGAATAAAAAAATAGATATGAATAAATATATTAATTAAATATCTGTTTTACACGTTCTTGCGATATACGTTTTTGAAATAAATTTATTAAAAAATTACATAAAACTTTCGAAATAGTATTTCTATACGCAATATTATGCAACGTATCTATAAAAACCATTCTCGTGTGGATCTAGTTCATTCCATTCACGGAGAAAGTACTTTTTGTCACAGTTCTAGATTTTAACGCCAAAGAATTCGACAATAGTAATTTATTTCACGCGAATTGTAATTGTATATTAATGACACGCCAATTGCATTTTTATGAGGATTTTAAACGTGATTATGAATAAGTGATTCTGTTTGGATTAAAAAGTTGCCAATTTTAATTTACACGATGTTAATTAAATGCCAGAAACGTTGTGCTGTGGATGTCATACATTGGTATTTTGTGAAAAATGTAAAGTCATTGCATTATGTAGGGAAAATCATGTACTGCCCGCATTAAATTATTTTTCCTATTTGGAAAACTAGATAATAATTTAATAAACATAAACTTATGCTATTTCTTAGAACGTGAAGTAAATACGAATTAAAGTAGTGGAAGAACGTGAAGTAAATATGAATTGGAGCTGTATAAGAACGTGAAGTAAATACGAATTGGAATAGTGGAAGAATGTGAAGTAAATACGAATTGGAGTAGCGGAAGAACGTGAAGAAAATATGAACTGGAGTGGTATAAGAACGTGGAGTAAGAATAGGAATAGTGGAAGAACGTGAAGTAAGTACGATTTAGAGTAGTGGAAGAATAAGAAGTAAATACGATGTGGAGTAGTGGAAGAACAAGAAATAAATACGATGTGGAGTAGTGGAAGAACAAGAAATAAATACGATGTAGTGTAGTGGAAGAACAAGAAATAAATACGATGTGGAGAAGTGGAAGAGCAAGAAATAAATACGATGTGGAGTAGTGGAGAAACGTGAAGTAAATACGAATTGAAGTAGTGGAAAAATAACTTTTAAGGAACTTCACAGCCTTTACTTATACCACTTTTCGTTAAATCTTTCTAACCTTCCCCAGAGTAATGTAATAAGTGGTGACGGTGCGAAATTCTTTCTTGCAAAGTGAGTTGCATAAAATGACCATTAAACTAACTCCAAATACGATTCTTCATCTCAATGCAGATGGGAAGCACCATCGAAATCAGGAAAATTCGGATGTTAGAAAAACGCGATAAGTATTTTTAAATGAGCATTTCTGGCAGATTCATTTTCAGTGGCGTCAAGTCTGATGACTAGAAAAACAGAAGCATATTTAAACAAATAAGGTTCAACAGTATTTAGATGTCATTTTTTAAACATTACAGGAATTTTTTTGTTTCGAAATGTAGGAAAAGTCTAGATAAGATTGTTAAAATTATTTCAAAATATGTCTGGGCCTTGTAAAGTTAACTTCGTCGTACAAATGTTAAACGTACAAGGGCGCAACATGTAAAATATAATATGTAGGGAATAAAGCACATGTTGTTTTTAGTTTCCTTATATACGTAATGTATAAGGAAAGTATTGTGACGGGGTTGAAAATTCGAATTCGAGTTTTTGACGGGAGAGCACGTTTCAAGCATCCCTGATCACGAATCAAACATTTTTGAAGTGATCTCTGTGTGTGTGTGTGTGAAAGTATGTGTATGTGTGTGTCAGTGAGTCTGTGAAGACGATAACTGACGAATGAATGGACCGATTCGAATGAAATTTAGTACAAAAATCACAATCCGTAAACACTGGAAGCCTATTGTTTTTATATGCAATCGAATGTTCTGAACCACCCTAAATTTTCGAGTGAAATTTTGAAAAATTCGTCAAAAAATCAAAACCGCTAATAAAGTTACGCAAATAGACATTTATGTAATTTTTCATTAGAAAACGATTGACATAAATTTTAGAACGCTAACATGAACCGTTCTCGAGATATTACGCATTTTTCAAAAAAATTATCAAAGAGTCATATAAAATAAAAATAAAAATATTTCCTATTGAGAAACATGTTCCCTTTTCATATGTAATACCATGCGATAAATTTGGTGACATCATTTTCGTGGAATTAGCTCGTTCCATTCAGGGAAAAAGATACTTTAAGTAATACTTTTGTATTTGAACGCCAATAGTAATTTATCTGCTGTAAGAATAACTTATTTCTCCGTCTATAACGCTTGGCAAGACTTTGGCGACGAATTTGGAGGAATGTCGCCAACTTGGCGACATTTTTAATGGTTGCCAAATTAGCAAAAATCTTCCGAAATGGATAAAAATGACGCTAAATCAATGAAAATGACGACTCATTGAAGAAAATTCAATATCTTGGAAAGAATATTAGTATCTACTATAAGAATAACATTTTTTAAACTGTAAAAGTAGTAAATTCATTGCATTATATAAAGGAAGTCATGTGTTGTCCACATCATATTTTTTTTTTTTTTTGGCACCATACGAAACATGGATTTTTGGGGAAGTTCAAATAATAAAAAAAATGTTTTAATGATCCACACAAACATTTATTTTAATATGCACTAAAGAGTAGAAAACAAATTAAAAACATTTTATATGATAATTTTTGTCCCCCCAAATTATTTTATCACGCTTCACCAGTGATATATAGCTATAGCCGGAACTTTCTAATTGCAATGCAATATCGGACAAAATGTTAAATTCAAGAATGTATCATCTGGGTTTTAGCGACGATAATTTCGCTATTAGTCATCTGTTAAGATCATTCATTTCATGCAAACAAACATTAATGTCTTTATCTACTTAATCACTGGGACATCTAAATAAAATACGAATCAAACACAAGCAGACACAAAATGTGACCCCCTCTTTCGCGATAACACTTGCTCTAATTTATGCTAATTACAGATTTTCGCGTTTTCTAACGAATAACGCATTCATAAACTTTTAGCTTCAGGTATCGATTAGTATCGAAGAAGAGATTAAACAAGCATGCGGAAGCATTTTGCCAATATCCTGTCACTTTCTATTTTCGACGCGAATCGATTAATCGATTAAGATGTGATGAAACGATTTTTGAATCGAAATATTAACTTCAGAATATGGAATTAATAGCACCGGAGCGTTGTGATTTATTTCGCAGGCTGCGTAATCGTTTATTTAAAACCATGACTGCACACCATGACGTTCGAGTAAAATATTTGTCGTTTTAGGAATGGGAAAATTTGATGTGGAGTCTTTACTAAGAAGCTAATGAAGCTGAAAATTCAGCCACCAGCCCCACCCATAACAACAAAATCTCCAAATGGCAAATTATTAAAAAATAGGCGATAGCTTTAGTTCAAGAAGCCGAAATGGTTTTGCGTGAATAACGTAAATAAAATAAGACTCAATAAAGTTCAATAAGTTTGAGTTCATTTGCCCATATTATCTGCTGTATAAACGAAAGAAGTAAGACTGAAAACAAAGAATAAATTTATTGAACTTTATTGGAGTTTTATCTTACAAAACGTTATTCACGCAAAATCATTTTGGCTTTTTTTTTATTCATTTATTTATTTTTTTAATGTCTGCATTTTTGCAGTTTGGAAGAAAACCGCTAAATGAAAGGAAAAAATATTTTTAAACTGAAAGTTATATGTATTTTCAAATAAGTTGCATGTGCTATTTTTTGGCAATAAAATTCAAAATAACGTATTTAAGAAGTCTGAAGTGGGCAGCACATGACTTTTCTTACAGTCTCAAATTAATTTTCTCTTTATTTCTTTAATAATTCATCAGAATTTAATTTCTCAAAATAACAAGCATAATTGTTTTAAACTGAACTGAATTTGCACTTCTAATGCAATTTTCGTTTTCATTTGGAAGCTGGACACGGTGTAGCAAAAACGCGAAAAAGTTAAAATATCTCAAGAACGGCTAGATCTAGATTAATGGGGTTGGTATTATTCTTTTCTTCGTCAAAAATTACGTATAAAACAAGCATTCAATTGATACATTTCAGCAATGTTTTATTTAGTCTTTTATTTTAGATTTTGACTATTTTTGAACATTATTTCATAAGAAAAGCGGGCTTTTTTCTCAAATCGTACTAAAATTTAATCAGCACCAGAGTAACCTACAAGTGCCTCATCTACCAAATTTTGTGAAATTTGGTTAAATAGTTTTTTACCTAGTGTGGATACATGCGATTTTTGTAGGCCATTTCAGATTCGGCAGATTGTTTCGCATTCAATCCACTAACCTATAAAATGTTATGAAATTTGGCCAATTAGCTTTTGAGTTGGAGTGGATACATACATTGCACAGTTAGATAGATACACATACACATACACACAGACATCACGATAAAAATAGTTTTTCCGTGTTCTAGAGGTCCCAAATTGTGTTCTAGAGATCCGTCGAAAATTCGAGTTGCGATTTTCGACACGATTCCAACACTTTTCCTATACATTATGATGTATCGTAGGGAATGTCAAAAATTAAAAATGAGTTTAAGCCATAAGGGGGGTCACACATCTGATATTTTCTTTTATCGTACTGTAATTCGCGTTTAACTTTTACGACAGAAACTCCAGCAGAATGGGAAGACATTCAATCCATTCATGGATTGCCGATACGAGAGGCAAAAACAAATGGGGAATAAACAAAAAGCATTTTATAGGAACAGTGCCACCATCTACTGTTATTGTTCTTTTTCTCCCCCTGAAAACGGTTTCTTATTTTTGCAGGTGAAGAGTCGCATGGGAAAATCTCGAGGGAGTCTGGGAAGAAAACAGTGCTTTGTTTAATCAAATATTATTCTAAGAGTCTCCCTGTTTTTACTTTCGGTACCATACATATTGTATAATGTTTAAGGGTGAGCGTCAGTAAATTTTCTGCCCTATCCGCGCTTTGTTAACTTTCGCGGCACACATATTTCGCCGAAATTCTGCTCAAACAGTTACGAAATATTTTCTTATAGATAAAATGCTATGCTTAGATTATATTAAAACTAAATTTAATACCCAATAAAACATAGAATATATGTTTTATTTTAATTTAAAATATTTTTGGTGCTGCCATCTGTTGTCGTAATTTAATTCATACCGACTATTTTTATTTTTTAATGAACATTTTTAAATGTCTATTCCTTCTAATACGTTATTAAATACAACAACAGCATCATATATAATGCCATAATCACGGAAACGTAATTGAACTTGGACTTGAAGATAAAGGAACTTGAAGACAAAACTGCAGTCCTCAGTGATGTACATTCAGATCCCTTATCAAATTTATAGAATGATAAATTACCTTTCCGTGATTGTGGCATTCTTATATATGATATGTTGTTGTATTTAACACTGTATTAGAAGGAATAGATATTTAAAAATGTTCATTAAAAAATAAAAATAATCGGTATGAATTAAATTACGACAACAGATGGCAGCACCAAAAATATTTTGAATTAAAATAAAAAATATATTCTATGTTTTGGGGGGCATTAAATTTAGTTTTAATATAATCTAAGCATTGCATTTTATCTCTCAGAAAATATTACGCAACTGTTTGAGCAGAATTTCGGCGACATATGTCTGCCGCGAAAGTTAACAAAGCGCGGATAGGGCAGAAAATTTACTGACGCTCACCCTTAAGGAATGAATTGGAAAGGGTCAAATATTGGAACGTTTTGGGGATCCAACATAATAATTCAATGATGTTTAGTATAACTCCTTTCTGTGTAATGTATCAATTCACAACCAGTATCGCTTTAAGATTTTGCTTACGGGTGGGCAGTGGCGCACCCAGAATATTCCTAAGGGGGGGGCCATTGGTGCACAAAATTTTTATGAAGGAGGATGACTCCTCGATAAATTTTCCGAGAAAAAATGATCAGAGGCCATATCAATTAACAAGGCGGTTGTCTTTTTTTGTACATTTATTTTTATCAAATTACTAACAATTCTTTAGTGCAGTGCAAGAGAATTGAATGATTAGAAGAAGTAGTAGTAGATATTTATACAAAACAACACAAATTAAGAAATAGATGAAGATAAAATTATTTGTTCTGGTCTGCTTATACTGTATACTTGTTTTCAACCACTCTCTCATGATTACATATTGTTATATTATTCAATTATGATCTATACATATTCATAAAACGAAGTCCAGCCTCCTGTTTTTCTTTGTAGCCAGAGCATTAATTATCTGGTCTGGATCAATTTCCACTTCACGGTGAATGTTCACTGACGCAAGTCCATTCAGTCTGGTTTCACTCATACTGTTTCTCAAGTAAGTTTTCAACCTCTTCATTGTGGAGAATGACCTCTCAGCACTGCTTGTTGATACTGGGAGGGTGGCATACACTTTTAAAAGTTCAAACACAGTTGGAAAAGTCCTTTGGTCACAAAAGTTAAGCAGTTCGATTGGGCTTTTAGTTTTTTTGTTCAATGCAAAGACCTTCATGTACCACAGATGTAGTTCATCTTTTAGAGTATTATCTGATCTGGGTCCTAAATCATCTGCAAATTTCCTTGATAAGGCAACAAATCTCTCGTTTTCTTCCAGTGTCGGCTGCCTTCCATTCGGAATGACAGATGCAAAACTTTGTAGAAATTCCTTATGTTTGAGAAATTTTTCATGGAGGTGAGTGATGAAATTATCAATCCATGGAATGAAAATAGAAAGTCTGTAGTATTCTTCAGGAGTCTGTACGTTGAAATTTGATCTATAAATTTGTCTGGTGGCACGGCGTGGTAGAGTAATGTTTTCTCCATGCTGTTCCAGCTTCTTAACAGCTTGTTCAAACAGATGGTGAAACTCGTTCTCTTCGTTCTCTCGAATTATAGATATAGCTTTCAAAACGTCTTCTACGTCACTCACAGCAGTTGCCAGATCAAGGTTAACTTCCTGCAGCTTTTCACTCAGACGAACACTGTAGCTGAGTAATCTGTCAGCTGAAACAAGTGCTATGACAAACTGTGATGTTAACATTGAACATAACAAGGTATGAGCCTCTGTTGATGTCTCCTTGTCATTCCAGGTAGTAATCTCCTCCAGAGCCTCGATTACTTGATCAAACAATGAAACCATAACTGTGACGGCATCATGTCTCTCCACCCAACGAGTAGGGCATAATTTCTTCAGTTTTTTGGCACTGATTTCTGTCTCTCCCTGATTAGCTGCATTAATTTTGCTGGTGAGAACAAGGTTTCGTTTTGGTGTGTTGAAAAAACTAGAGATTTTCCCTATTATTCCAAAGCTGTTTCGGATATCCGGAACTCTAGATGAATAAGTTATGGCTAAGTTCAAACAGTGTGATGCACAATGAACGTAGGGGGCTTTGGGGTGTTGCTCATATATAATTGCTTGGGCGCCATTGTACTCTCCACTCATTGCAGAAGCTCCATCGAACCCTTGTCCACGGAGGAAAGACGTATCAATGTTGCAGTCTGCAAGGCCTTTAAGAATAGCATCTGCAATTGCTCGACCTGTAGTTTCAGTCAGGGGCACAAACTTAAGGAAGTTCTCCACTATCTTAAATTCAATTTTATACTTATCATTTGTTTCAAACCGTTTCAAATAACGAACGCAAAGTGTCATTTGCTCTACCGTTGCAATATCTGTGGTTTCGTCACATAAAACCGCAAAACATTTGGCCTCATTCACCTCAGTTGCTATGTGCTTCACAGTGGAATCATTGCATGCTGAAATAATCTCATTTTGTATATTCCAACTTATGTAAGTTGCATTTTTTGCACAACCTTGTAGATGAGTTTTCAGTATTTCTTCTCCTGCATCAACTCGGAGTCGCAAAAGGGCTCTAAAATTTCCTTCGCCTTGGCATGGTTATGACAATACGTCCAAATCCCCACAGTCTCTATGCCCTCTCATGGCCAGCCCTTGCCTTCCACAAAAAATCACTGTTTTGATAATGGGTTTAAGAATAGCCCTATTCTGCAAAACTTGTTTTTGCTTTCCTCTGTCCATTACTTGATCCACAGGAACCGTTTTTCCTTCCGTGACCCTTAAGAACTCATCGGCTTTGAGAACTGAATCCTTATGATAGAAAAAATTTTCATGTTGACTGAACTTCTCCAAGGCCTTCTTCCAATTATTAAATCCTTTTGAAACAAGTTGACCTGTAGCTTGTGTGGATCTTAAACCGACTTCATGGGGTGCAAAGAGAACACAAAATTTGCAATAGGCACTGTCCTCTGCCTTTGAGTAAGCTAGCCAGTTATGCTTACTCAGCCAAGATGAGCAGAACTTCCGAGTGTGGTGAGGTTTTCCTTGACTTGATACAGCACTAGTGACAGTAGCAGGAAAACTGTAATTTGCATATGGTTCCCAAAGATTTTTTAACGCTGTTATCCTATCTTCATCTGTGAGGTTAGATTTCTTGACATAATTAGAAATATCTGCAGCCAGAATTTCTATTTCAACTGTGTTTGGTATTGTGTTTTGTCCTACCTTTACCTCCTCACAAGCGTTTGAAGACAGCCCAGGGTCACGGCTGTTGCTTGCTTCGACTGCAGCCTCATCAATGTAACAAGAGCTCAGGGAAACGTCGTTGGGAACGTCACTATTTTCAATCTTACTTTTTTTTTTTAAATAATTTCCCAGTGTCTGTTGACCTAGCCCTTTTCGTTTTTCACTCATTGTCTTTTTTTTTTACCTTGCTCCTCAGTTATTCAAGAACAAAATTTGCTATATAGCCGAAATACGCACATAAACACACACACTGATCGTTAAAGATGCATTTCACTGTAAGATCAGTTGAAAGTTCAGGACCATTATTAAATTCAGCTATTCACCACGCAGGCCCTCGTTCCGAAACTACCAATTCACTGTTATCACCTTGTGTCGTAACGTCGCACTTTATTTCAACTCACAGCAACACTTAATTCGCGAAGCGTTGGCACGATCCATTTATTCACTTCCACAATTTTCTCACTGGGTAAACGAAATCCTCGAGTTTTCGAGCGAACAGCCGCTTCCCCGCCGTTCACTCTTTATATAGGGCCACGGAGGCGCCTGTGACGTCACTCTACACAGCACTGGTATAGTACGACTCCAGCGAGAAGGCATTTGGGTCACGTGATTTTGGACGAGTCCATTAGTTAAATTCAATCACAGGTAGAAACGTCTTAAGAAGAACGGGTTTCCAGAATTGGCGCCTTTAGTGCGAATTAATTTATAATTTGTACAGTACGATAAAGAGCGTTATATGTATAATTACATTCAGTGTAAGTGTTGGGATATGCTGGAATTGTTTTCTTCACAATGATTAAAATTATTTATTACAATAATGGTTGTAAATGTTTTTTTTTATACTTTCTCGAAGGCAGACCTAGTTCTCCCTTGTGCTGACAGCGCCCTTCGCGTTTTGCTTTGTCAGCCCAAGGGGGGGGCCAGGGCCCCCTCGGCCCCCCCCGTGGGTGCGCCACTGCGGGTGGGACAGCGTCAGTCCTAAACGAAGAAGCTCTCAAAAAGACAGGCATTTGAAACACCCTATCCCAAACAGTCCGATCTCCCCTTGCCAATGCCTGCAAAGGGAGATCGAACTGTTTGAGATAGGGTATGTCAAATACCTGTCCCTTTGAGAGCTTCTTCGTTTAGGACTGACGCTGTCCCACCCGTAAGCAAAAGGTTAAAGACTTTAATTTTATAACTAACTAGTAGTATACCTGTTCTTCGCACGAAATATATATTACAAAGAAACTTAAAATCCACAATCGTGCAAATTCCTGTAGTATTCTAAATGACATTGTTATTCAAAACATTCTATTAAAATATTTAAATTAATGCTCCTAAAAAGAAGTTTAAAACATCTGTTCTCGCTGTACAAAATTATCTTTACAGGTAGATCTGAAGAATAAAACAGCCTGGTCCCGTTAGTAAACAAATTTACAAAAATACGAAACTGAATCAGTATATGCCAAAATGAGAGAGCTAAAATTATGTGGGAAGGGTATACGAGAATATAAGTAGTACGGGTATAATCACATTGTATATAGGTCTTTAACCACATATAGGTACTATAAATATAACAGCATATAAGTATTTTAAATATAACCACCATTACATGTAGAAATCACAGGAGAGTTCCTGATACCCCCCCCCCCCCCAATAACTTCGGAATGTAAATCTCATGAATGTATACACAATATAGGTCTAACTATAGTAAAGTGACAATGACGATGAGATAATAAGAAAGATCAATCATGCTTAAAGCATTGATTATGAAACACATTCCAACTTCAATGCAATTTTATTTAAACATGTCTAAAATGCAATACATTCCTCGGTAATAGTTTAAAACTTATCACAATACTACATTAATTATTATATTTGAAAACTTAAACCTTCATCGAAAAAAATGAACTTCATTCAAATGACGGCATTGAAGTATAAATTGCCTGATTTAAACATCTCTAAAATGCGACACATTCTTCGGTAATAATTTTAGAATTATCATAATACTACGATAATTTATTATATTTGAAAACTTCATCGAAAACAACTGAAATTCATTCAAATGATGTCATAGAAAAAATAACACGCCTGGCTCTCTTTATAAAAGCAGCATTTCATTCATAACATTTTCCCAATTATTTCATTCATTACAATACTATAATAATTTATTTTATTTAAAAATTAAGACCATGGAGCTACAAGTAATTAAACTTTATGCTTAAAACTTAATAGAAAAAAATCGTCCTTCTCTTTGCAAAATCAATGAATATTTCATTGATATCAGCTATGCAGACTCCATGAGCTAAATAATTTTGTGTTAAAAAAATTCAGCAATTGTAATACAACTCATTCTACATATTTTGCTTTTTACATTTTATATAAGTGAAAAATAAGCTTCGTTGTAGAAATAATCAAATTTGGATGATCATTTAAACTCAAATATAATGTAATTGCGTTGTTTCAGTATGTAGATGCACAGAATTTAAGTAAAAACAAGAAAAATCAATCATGCATAAGCATTGATTATGAAACACTTTCCAACTGAAATGCAATTTCATTTAAAAATTTCTAAAATGTGATACATTCAGTGCTGATATCTTTTACATTATCACAGTACTACAGTAATTTATTATACTTAAATATTTAAAACTATATCGAAATATAAATCATCTGATTCTCTATGCAAAATCAATGAATATTTCATTCATATAACTTGTATTCCAGACTCCAGAGCTAAATAATTTTGTGTGAAAAAAATTCAATTCTTATGTAACTCACCTTACAATCGCTTGAGATATTTGCATTCTGCATAAGTTAAAATTAGGCTTCGTTGAAGAAATAATAAAAGTTTAGGGATCATTTAAAATCACAACTATTGTAATTGCATAAGCACGGAATTTAGATACACAGATAATACACAGATAATATATGTGTGTGTGTGTGTGTATGTATTCAAAGTACTGGAATCGTGCCGAAGATCGGAACTCGAATTTTCGAAGGATCTACACGTTTTGGGACTTCTAGAACACGAAAAAACTATTTTTAGGAAGACGTCTGTGTGTGTAAGGGTGTATCTATGTATGTTTCTGTGTGTCTGTGAGGATATTACATCCACTCTAATTGAAAAACTAATGGACCGAATTTCATAAAATTTGGTAGGTATGTTTTTTGTGGGAAGTACTGATGTTCATTAGATTATAGTACGATTCGTAATAAAAGAATCTGCCTTCTTTGCGAAATGGCCGGCAGAAATTGCCTTTACCCACACTAGCTAAAAACGAATGGAACAAATTTAACAAAATTTGGTGTATAATATTTCAATAACCTACAAGTGATTTATATACCAAATTTAACAAAATTTGGTATATAAATCATTTGTAGGTTATTCTAGTACGATTCGGGAAAAAGGAACGGGCTAATTTTGCGAAATGGCCCCCAAAAATCGTTACATATAAAAATAAAAGACTACGTGTGCTCAATTATATCAATTAAATTCCTATTTTATACGTGATTTTTGACAGCAAAAAGAATAAGACTAACCCCATTACTCGAGGACTAGCCGTTCTTGAGATATTCTAGTTTTTTCGCATTTTCGCTACGCTACCTTTGACAATAAGTCCAGCTATCAAATGAGAACCGAATTTAAGTTTAACGTGCAAATTCAATGTCATTTAACATACTTATGGCTGTTATTTTGTGCAGATAAACTCAAATTATTATTGAAGAAATAAAGAGAACGTGAATATGAGTCTGCAGGGAAAGACATGTGCTGCCCACATCAGAATTTTTAACAATATTAAAATAATGATTTATAGAAGTGAACAGGGATTATTTGCAGGCCATTTCGAAAAAAATTTATGATCTATATTTAAAGATCCACCAAATTTTTGTAGAATAAAATGTTCAACAAATTTAAGCTGTGTACCAAATTTTAACTCTCTAGGACGTAGGAAAGTGCATTAAAAATGCCATCAAATAAGTATATCATGAAGAGTTATATAAAATTAAAAAAAAATTTGAAAAATTGTTATCTACCAAATTTATTTTAAAATGTGAAGCCTCTCTCATATACAAAATAATTAAACTCTTGGAAAGATATTTATTATATAATATATCTCTTTTTTCTTTCTGGAGGATATCCCAAAAGTCAGAATTTAATTGAATTTGTTTTTTGCCCTATATTAAATAATTTTTACTGAAATTTTTTTTATATATTTTATGGGATAATGTGAATATTTCCTAAAAATTTCGAAGCAATTTGTAAATTTTAAATTTGCTTAAAAAATGCTTGAAAAATTAGGTCCCATAAGGTTCAATGTATTTCATTTTTTCAACTCGGGTTCAATAAAAAACTAATTGGGTGATATTATTTATTTATATTCCCATAGGTCCCACAGACCGTCTGAAAAACATACTAAAATTTCATTTTGATAAAGTCATTTTTATGGCAGTTATCGTGCTAACGGACAGACAGACAGACAGAATGAACAAAGTCATAAACACTTTTCAACTATGTTGTAAAGTGTTAATAAAGTTGTTTTAGGACGGATGCAACACTCAATATGAATTAAAAAGAATTTTAAAAATCACGATTTTGAGACAAGATGGATGCCATATATCATTTTGAAGTGGGTCACGTGATCTTTTCATATCATGGTCACGTGATCGCTTCATATAAGAGGTGTAATATTATTTTAATTTTTATTTAAAAAACTACTGAATATATTTCGCTGAATTTTTTTATATATTTTATGGAACAATTTGAATATTACCTAAAATTTTCGAAGCAATTTGTGAATTTTAAATCCGCTTAAAAAGTGTTTGAAAAATTAGGTCCCATAGGGCTCAATGTATTTCATTTTTTTCAACCCGGGTTCAATCCAAAACTAATTGGGTGATATTATTCATTTATATTCCCATAGGTCCTACAGACCGTCTGAACAACATACTAACATTTCATTTTGATTAAGTCATTTTTACGGCAGTTATCGTGCTAACGGACAGACAGACAGACAGAATGAACAAAGTCATAAACACTTTTCAAGTTTGTTGTAAAGTGTTAAAAATGATTGCAGTGATCCCTTAGTGAAGAAGTTTAGAACATGAACTCTGCAACAAAGCGATGTAGAATAAAATATTAATTAGAAAATTGTAGAACATCGTTTAATTAATCGGAATCGGCTCTACATTGATTAGAAAATTTATTTGACACAATCTGGTTATAAGCGAATTGGTATCAATTCAAGAGTAATGCAATAAATAAGACTTCTTACATGCATAGGAATTCAATCATTGGTATTCTATGGAATATAGTCACTTTACTATAGTCACTTTACTATACTCATAACGTGTACAATCAGGAACATTTTATTTAAGTTGTCGGAGGTGCTTAAGGATTTTCCTAGAAGCTCTGTATATTCATCCAGATAATTCACATCATTCTTCAAATAATTAAATCTTACGAAAGAAAGATTGATTTCTGTTCCAATTAAGTCTTAAAATGCAATTTTAATTATCTTCTTAATTAAGGCGTGATTAACCTAATTATTCGTCTCCATAATGAATCATTTGTCCGAAAAAAAATTCCAAGCGATGGAGTGACGTACTTATTTGTTTTTTTATCGACACATTTTCCACTTTTTTGCGGCATGTGCTAATAAAACCCTTTCGTGACGAAAAACCATCGATAAGTATTTTAAAACCTGCAAGAAAGATTCATCCGAGTATTACGGAAAATTAAAAGGGGCAAGGAAGATTTACACTCAACAACGACCGTATATATATTTAAGATTAAAACTTATCTTTTTCAGATTGTGCTTAATATCACAATTTTACTTCTTTGTACTATTTTGTAGAGAAAATACTGTTGTTGTTGTTGTTGTTGAAACCCAGACCGTCCGACCTACCAGAAAGGTGTAAGGTAACTGTTTGGACGGTAGGGAAGTGCCACCCAATTTAGATCGGAACCCAGTGGGGGAGGCATCCACAGGGACCGTACCCTCCTTCCCCTACCACCAATCTCTCGGAAGGACTTTCGGACCCACATGTTTAACATGATCGTACTCCGCATGAACACGGCGGCAGTTTTTGGCAGTGGCTGGAATCGAACCCGGGCCTACCGAGTGCAACTCCAGCGCGCTAACCAATGGGCTACCGCGCCCCTGAGAAAATATTGTTAAACAAATTTCGATTTTAACATTGTGGTAAAAATGTTCAGTTGCAATAAAATAATAATAATAATAATAAGCACCTTTTGTTATTTGTTCACCGTCATAGTGGAGTAAATTCAAATTTACCAACGTCTTCTACAAATTAATATGCTTAAAATTTGCATAAGGGACTTTCTTCATATCTAAATTCATATCAACATCAAAATTTCTAAGAGCAATATTCCAGTCTGACGCCAGATTTTGAGTCTACATCAAAATTTAATCTCGAGTACCTAGTTTCAAGATATTTCTTCTGGATTATGAGAATGTAAAGTTTAATGCTCCCAATGTTAAATTAGTTTCCCAGATTTTTATTCGTATCTTCCGAAATAATATTCTTATCACGTTGATTTTTTTTTATTATTATTACGTAACTATCAAGCGACACAGAAAATATCTACAAAATTTTTCTTTTGTCAAATAATTTTTTGTATACAATATGAATTATGGAATTAATATTCGTAAATATATATATATATATATATGAATAGTAACTTTGATATATTTCGATAGAAATCGATTTAGCGGGACTTTCCATATGACTATGCAAAATTGCAGCTCTCTCCCTGTATTTTTTTTTCGTTCTATTTAAATTTTTAGAATTATGATGATTTTGAGGGGAATCTGATAATTGCATAAAGAAACGACTAGCTTCAAAAATTATATTTGAAAGAAAGTTTTATAAACTCACCCTTCATTTTAATACAATGGACATTGCTTTTTATCCAGTTATTATGAAAATTTGTATAACTAGGGTGCTTCGTCCTCTGCTTGCTGACTCTCGTCAGCCCCGTAACTCGTTTCTCGAATCGGGAGATTTAATCCCCTAATCGCTGACGATCGCTTAACGAGCTATTTCATGTCGCCCTCTACGCAGGCGTAATACGCCTGTTAGGGCCGTACGCTACCGCTCACAAACCAAAGAGCTCACTTTACGAACTCTTTCATAATACCTGCTACGGAGGCATGATATATATTCGCTGGGGCTTCGCTCTTTGTCTGCTAACGCTAACCAATCTCCGGAATTCGCTTTACAAGTTCTTTCATCCCGCATGGCCCTCATGCCCACAGGTCGCTGACACCTTCCAACCCGTGAAGGTCCTTTCACAAGCTGCTTCGGACCACCTGCTAAGCAGGCGTAATACGTTCGCTGGAGGTCCGCCCCTTGTTAGCTGATGCTTGCCAACACCCGGATTTGGCTTCACGCGATCGTTTACTTCATCCGCGAAGTGTAAATTTGTAACTAGTTTTATATTTAACAATAATAAGACATATTTAAAATCTAATTATAACGGTAGTCAATGATAACGAAAGTCTCAACAATATCATTAGTATCAGAGCCCTGAATAATAAATTAATTTTTAATTGTTGAAGCCAATATATAGGAGATCCGCCTTTTACCGCTGATTTCTCTTCTTCTCTACTTCGTACTGCCTGATACGCAGGCGTAATAAGCTCACGAATGCGATTGGGTTCCGGTGACTCACTAACACACGGAGCTTCCAATACGGCTGGTCGCGCAAGACAGTCCTTTACTTGCTGGTGCTTGCCTGACCAGGAGTTCGGGCTTTACTTTCTGTTTTCTGATTCTGGCTAACTCATGGAGCTTACTGCTCTACCTGCTACACAGGCGTAATACGGCTGTTAGTGCTCCACCCCTTGTTCGCTGACGCGCCTCAATCTCCGGATATCGCTTAGCGAGTCTTTTCAACCTACCCGCTTTACCTATCGTTGTAAATATGTAACTTTCAGTTACATATTTACAACGATAAGACGTTTAAAATCTAATGATAGCGATAGACGATAGTTTCAGTATTAGAGCTCTAAATATTAAGTTTATTTTTTATTGTTTAAATTATTTAAATATTACTTCTTTTGAAATTGTAATAGCATTTTCAACAATGAAAGGTTAAATTTTAAAAATACATAAAAGGAAAAAGAATGAAAAAAAAATTTTTTTTCACTTCAAAATTACATGAAACAGTAGAATTTTTATCCGATTATAACCAAAATAGGAGGCGATATATGGCATAGTAACCATCATACAAAATTACAAATTCTTCGGTGTCATAGGTTCGGCCTTAACAAAAAATTAAAAAAGGATTTTGCCAGTGGTTGACTGCTGCTATTGCTGTTGCGGTGGCGGCGGCTAACAATCTCTTTATTTAATATAGAAAGAAAAGTTTAGTATAGATATATCCTTGGCAATAACTGAACCAGGTTTGGGAAATACGAAGATGGCATTGCAACCTAGAATTCTAACAATGCATGATTCATATCAGACACAGTCACCAGTGAAGGATCACGCATTCGAGCATATATTTCCAACTCCTTCCAATAAATTTTTAATGGAATCAAGATCAGGTTGAATTAATTAGTTGAACTCTAACAAACCGGTTGCCATTCGGGAAGAATACGATGTTGTAATCTCTTATTGAAATATGCCAGCATTGGCAATAGCATCTGTGCAAAACGGTACAAATGGTAGGCCAGATGGTTAACATAGCTTGTACCCAGCCCAGAGATCTCCATAGGTACGAGTATCTCAAGGATTCAAATGCTTCCCAAACTACTGCGCAACCTCCATCTGTCTGTATTACCCTAACTTGGCAAGATGGATTCACTGACCAGGTACGATAGGTCTTTGCAAACTGCAGTCTAATCTTTCGGTGTCTTGTAGTCAACAAGGGCACACTATGTAAACATTGACTGCCATAGCCATTTTCGTCATAGTACGAGGGATAGTCCTTGTGCTAAGGCAGGTAAATTGCTTACCACGAAATCTCGATGTGTTTTGCTGTAAGATAGCCAACCTATTTCTTAACACGATTCAGAATAGTCTGTGCATGTTTGTCATGACATGTGTGTCTCGACGCATGAATCTGTAAACGTTATTTTTTTAGTTCCTTTAAGGGGACGGTGGATGTTGAAATTTTTTGTATTTATTTATTGACTTAGAAACATGAAAATTTGTATAAATATTCCTCTTAACATTACTACTCGTCTATAAAATACCATTCATTTTTTTTCAATTTTGTTATAATTTTGTATTTTTTTAATTTAATTTTTTTTAACAAAAATTTGAAAATGCTCTTTGCGTGCCATTTGTTCACATTTTTGATTAATTTTACTTTATGATCACTCAAAAACACATTATAAACAAATTTGGGTATTCATTTTTAAATCCTTTAGAAAGTTAATTTCTTAAAAATATTTTTCTGCATTAAAACTTAATTTTCATCATTTAATTGGGTTATTATTCACTTTTAATTACCTTAATAAAGTTCAATTATAAAATGCATACCCAGTTTCATTAAAAAGTATGAAAGGTGTCTTCTTATCAAATTTCATGCATCTCAAACAAAAATTAAGACGCATGGAGAATTTTAAAAATGTAAAACATTTGAAAATTCCGTTTCGAAAAAAAAATGTATTTAATCTTTTGCTTACGGGTGAGACAGTGTCCATCCCAAGCGAAGAACCTCCCAAAAAGACAGGTATTTGACATACCCTATCCCAAACAGTTCTACCCCCCTTTGCAGGCATTGGCGTCCATGGAAATCGTCCACAGAAACATTCCACCTGCTGCAGCAGGTGTAATGTTTCTGCCGACGATTAAATGTGTAAAACAATGTTATATATTAAAAAACAAACATTTTTAGTCGATTTTTGCTCATTTCAACGTCCACCTTCCCGTTAATTGTAATACATTATTTTGCTATCTCAGTGTATTGTTTTTTTCCTTTAACATCAAGTTTATTTTTTCACATAATATTTTAATTGTTGAACTCTACATGTCACAGTTGGTGCGAAAGAAACAGTTACATGTTCCAAACGAAACGGAAAAATTAATTTCTTTCGCTTATTTCTTTAATTGTAATATAATATTTTGTCGTCTCTGTGTATTTTTCACAGTTACCGCGAAAACCTCAAGGAAAGGTTGAAGGCGAAACGGTAAAATTAATTTCATTCTCTTATTCTTTTAATCGCATTTAGACGCTTAACTCCTCTTACGTAAGGATGATGAAAAGTCGTCTGGCTCTTTCTCTAGAAATTCCATATTCGTTGTTCTTTTATGTTTCATAGGAGAAACGTTTTCGGCTAAACGGAAGCGGATTCTTCCTTCCCCAATATCGAGTTCTCGATAATAAAACGACTGCGGAAAAATCTCGCAACATTCGTTTCCACGAGATTCCGATACCAATTGTCACCTGGGAAAAACACGGGGTATAAAAAAAAGGAATATTCTATCACAATAAGAGGGCGGGAAAAACATTTCTATAAAACCACTTTTCTTTTGTATTGGAAATCTATAAAAGATGGCTGTTCGTTTCTTCTAGTATCCAAGCGAATGGTTTCAGGTCTTCTGATTTAAAGGAACCTTTATAGGATAGGTTTTCTGGATAAATTTAAGAGGTTTGCCGAGCTTTGATTGTATCTCGTTTGGCGACGAACAAAAATGCAATGCATTACATATTTTTCTATCTTTTTAGGAAATTATTTGCTTTGATAAAAGTTGTTAATAAATCCTTAAATGGAGTGGAATATTTCGTTTAGAAACTATAGACTAGAATTCTTAGCTGAGGATTGAAGAAATTAGGAATAGGAACGCAGCAACAAAGCCAGATAGAAGGAAAATGGGAATTGCAAAGTTTTACAGCATTGCTTAATTAGTAGGAACGGTCGCCAAAAATGCACGAAACGCTTACATGGAAGTCAGTAAATGTGTGTCGAAAACCTAGATCTTCCAACTCGTCCTAGAACATGAGCAGCCGTTTAGACGGCCGGTTAGTAAATGTGTCGAAAATCCAGACCACTCGACTGACCCTAAGGTTTACATGGTCAGTAAATGCATTCCATACTTCATCAGTTGCTAGACGCTGTAACAGGTCGCTAGATGCTGTAACGCTGTAGCTTCATCAGTCAGTAAATGTGTTGTTGTTGTTGAGATCCAGACCGTCCGACCTACCAGAAAGGTGTAAGGTAACGTCAGTAAATGTATGTCATACTTCATCGGTTACTAGATGCTGTAACAGGGTGATACCTGCTGGAGCATCTATTAACCGATGAAGTATCGCTTTTCAATGTACGGGATATTGTTCGTTCTCATTTTTGCATATGTATGATCACTGACGGGGGGATTTTAATCAGGTTCTACAATAGATTCCTGTGCATATAAGTGCTGTTTATTGTATCAACCCTAAATCTGAGAACACATTGCCTATAACTAAATTGTGTAGATAAATGAACTGCAACCGATTTAGCATCTATTCCTATTAATTAAACAATGCTGTAAAACTTTAGATGTTCCTAATTTCATTGTAGTTGTCATTTTTGTTCTATATCGCTTCGTTACCGAGTTTGTGTTCCTAATTTCATCAATTCTTCGCTAAGGAGCGCTGTAATCCCTTTTATTCGATCGGATATAGTCACTTGGCTATAAGATGTTCCTAATTTCATCAATTCTTAGCTAAGCAGCACTGTTATTCCTATTATTCGATCGGATATAGTCACTTGGCTATAGGATGTTCCTAATTTCATCAATTCTTAGCTAAAGAGCGCTGTTACTCCTTTTATTCGATCGGACATAGTCACTTGGCTATAAGCTGTTCCGAATTTCATCAATTCTTCGCTAAACAGCACTGCTATCCCTTTTATTCGATCAGATATAGTCACTTGGCTATAAGATGTTCCTAATTTCATCAATTCTTTGCTAAGGAGCTCTGTAATCCCTTTTATTCGATCGAACATAGTGACTTGGCTATAAGATGTTCCTAATTTCATCAATTCTTAGCTAAGCAGAGCTGTTATCCCTATTATTCGATCGGATATAGTCACTTGGCTATAGGATGTTCCTAATTTCATCAATTTTTAGCTAAAGAGCGCTGTTACTCCTTTTATTCGATCGACATAGACACTTGGCTATAAGCTGTTCCGAGTTTCATCAATTCTTCTCTAAACAGCACTGCTATCCCTTTTATTCGATCAGACATAGTCACTTGGCTATAAGATGTTCCTAATTTCATCAATTCTTAGCTAAGGATGTCACTATGATCATAAGGATCTAGTATCACTGGTTGCCCAAGTCAAAATTTATATGCCCTAGGAAGAAGTTGGTTAATCATCGACGATTTATAGCTCTTCCACTGATTGCTTAAAGATAGTATATCACCAGGCCCGTCAAAGTTCCTTAATGATATGTTGTGCTATATAATGGGTATGTGCAATACCGTCTGTTTCGCATCTGTCTTTATTTAGTTACGCAACCAGCTTCTGTATTTTGAGTGAATACACAATAAATGTGTTTAATTTAACTTCCTGCATTAGTGCGTTATTGTCCCTGGCTGTAAGGCCCTTTTGTATCTATTACAATCAAAGTTTAGAGTTATGTCACTTTTACTTTACATATCTATTTAATCACGCAACTTAAGCCAATAAATCCTATACAATAGAGCCTGGAAATGAACGTTACTTTACAAGGGATTCGAACAAAGGTTCAGTACTCTACAAGGCTACGTGACGAAACATCAGAATGGAATATTGTGGAATAAGTTTGTTTAGAAACTCGAGTGGAGCCGTTAACTCCAGATATTTTTGAAACAAAAATACAGTTCAAAGTTCTTATAAAATTTATCTTTTATCTAAATTACGAGCAACGCCGGGTTGAATACGCGGACCGTCCGACTCACCCTAGGGTACGAGCAGCAGATTCGACCGGAGAGCAACGCCTGGTGTCCCTTCTTGTGTTGCTGTAACATTCAAAAGAAAACCATCTGTGTAAAATAATCCTTATTCTTACTGTGGGGCTTGTAGGAAAAACCACACCGAACGCAAAAAATTCAAGCGAAAAATATATGCATGGGAAATTCCAGCAAGTAAACAGATGCGGCAATATATTGTTATCGATTTCTTTCTTTTTTCTGATTGGACGCAGCATAAGTGTAACAGATTTCTGTTGGAGTTGAGTAACAGGAAAGTGTGCCACCCGATGATGGATTTAACTCTGTTGGTGAAGCAATCATTGTAAAGGGCAACGCTTTGGGCGCTACAAAGGGAATGTTCGGGAGCTAGGTTTCATCAATAAACGGACTCAGACGCTCGAAACATCGTCTTATAAGCAATTTCCAGGGCTTCAAAAGAAATGATGGGTAGCTGAAAAAATGTGGGTGGTGTTTTTTGAATGGAATATTATTTCACATAATACACCACTAAGAATTTTTTAATGAATAATATTTGCAAGCTTTTATTATTATTATTTGTGAGTTGGTTTTTGCGTTGCGAAAGTCTCCATGCCGTAAAATAAGTTTTACAGGAATTAATATCGCATGGAATAATACACATACATTTGACCTTTGCGACTTTTGACGACACATTTCGTGAAATATCGCTAACTTGATGACTTTCGGTTAATTCTAGAAAACCATAGAAATGAAAATAATACGTTTGAATACAGTAAAACAATGCATTTGAATTGCAGATTTATTTATTTTCTATTTTAATTCTTTAAAATTATTTTTAATTCATAAAGTTAAAATTTTTCTCTCTTCATACTGAGCTGTAGGATTACTTGTATTTTCACTTTCTCATACAACAAAAAATAAAGTGTGTGGCAGCAAGCTGACTCTGCTTCTACCAAGGACATCGGATCAAAGATGTGTACCCGAATTATAAGTTCGGAGTGGGAACTAGCTTTTGCTCTAAACGTATAATGTCAGTCTTGTAAGCACAAGGTCCCGAGTTCGAGCCTGGCGACTCTCAATCGTCACGAGTGTATTGCCGTCAGATAATTTTTTAATTCCAAATTATTATGGAAAATCACGTGCTGAGATCTCCTGAACACTTTTCGATTCCTTTTAAAAATATTTCGGTCTCTCTCTCTCTCTCTGTCTATCTGTTTATTAATATGTGTGTGTTGACATAATAACTTAACAAATGCATAGTGCTTATAAATTATGTATAAGTACATGACAGTAAGTTTAAAGTCTTACACGCCAGGTTTTGAAGCTCAATAAATTTCTCCTCCTGAACAAATACCAGCATTACAATTTTTCGCTATTGCTATTCAATGCATTAAATGCATTTATTATAAAATTTATTTATTATTATTATTCATTAATAAAGTAATTTTCAAACCTCTAAATATACAAATTTCGTTGACTTCGAGTTTAAAAACGAGTTGTTTAAAACATTTGTTTTATATATTACTCCCTCCTTCCCAACTTTCAAATTCCCACCTACCCACCATTTCCACCTACATGCTGATGCAATAAAAAATATCTTTATTATGGCAACCTTGTGTTACACACGAAGACTAGGAGGAAAGAAATGACTTGTGAAAAAATAAAGACGTTTTTCTCAGTTTATTAATGATTCAAGAGACCTCGCACCCTTCTTTGAAATTGTGTGATGAAATAGCCAGGGTTGAGATTGCGGGACGGAACAACTATCCATCCTGTGTGACGGCCCCTCTAGTATAAACTATAAAAGCAAAATCTGTGATATAAATACACCATGTTACTGTTAAATCATATCCTCTGGAATGGCAAATGTAATTCCAGGATACAAAAATAAATTCGAAGACCTGGCTTTATCCTAACTCGGAATAAGCTTTAACAGGAACGAAATATAAATATTAACATTCTGACTGTCTCTTGAAGACCTAAAACAATCGTTACCTCGTTACTCAACGAGGATAAAAAGGAAACTGCTTCTCAAAACACTGACGGATTTGTAATACCAGCAGTCGAGATTAACTCATGAAGTTGACCTGAACTGATGTTGTCACGGTTGTTCTTAATTAATTTTCAGAGAAAATTCCAGATACTTGCTGAAAACGTCACACTTGGCTTCAATTCTCCAACTAATCACAATTAACCAAAAGTCGACAAGTTGACGGTACTTTGACAAAATACGTCGCGCCAAATAAATCACCAAGGCCATGTTTTTATATACCTGACCATGAAGGTGTAGAAACAGGGTTAAAACTTCACGTTGGGGGAAACACCAAAATTGTTTAAAACGATAATTTAGGTATCGTTGTGGCATGATAAGCTCCACTATATTTACGTATTTCTATGGCAAAATGCTAGTATTAAATTAAATAATATTTATTTTAACTGTTTATTTTGCAGATAAACATTATAACGGCAATACAAATTAGAACTCAAGCAAAATAGAATATTTCTACGTGTTCAAATTTATTTTATATTACGATTTTTTTTGTCTCTATGCTATACACCAAATCTTACAATTTTCAGAACTTTTACTATTTCACTGATATAAAGCCCGTCCTAAGACGCTAATAAAATATTAAACCAATTTACAGTATATATCTATAAAGAAGAAAAGTATGTTTGTATGTATGTATGTATGTATGTATGATCCAACATCGCGGGAGAATGTCTGAACCGAATTGATGAAATTTGGTGGGTAGTCTTCAAATAGCCCCACTAAAAATTTTGTCTATGTTTCGAGTTTCTAACACCAGGGGTTGTTGCGATATTAATGAAAAACGAAACTTTCGTTTGTCTCATCATCACGGGAGAACAGCTGTACCGAATTTAATGAAATTTTGTGGGTAGCTTTGAAATAGACCCTATAAATGAAGTCTAAGTTTCGAGTTTCTAAGACTAGGGGTTGTCGAGATATTAATGGAAAACGAAACTTTTTCCTTGGAGTTTTACTCTCTAACTCTATGATTCGCAACGAAAAAGGTTGGAAATCGTTGGTTTTAAACGTGAAAGTCAATTAAATCTCTAGTTTATCGAACGTATTAGTCACTTTTGAAAATCGCAGGTTCAAAATATAAATTTAAATGGAAACTCTACCACCATCGTTTATTTTTCAAAGGCTTACTCAAACAAAGTTATTAATTTGAATAATAAATAAATGAATATAAAATATCTATCTATGTATCTATATATATAAAGACGAAAAGTATGCATGTATGGTCCAATGGATCTGATTGGCTAAAGAGCGGCCAATCAGGTCCATCTCTTTTTCTTACATAATGCAATGAATTTACTTCTTTCACAGTGAAAAAACAATGTATAAAATTCACGACCCTATATGTTCCTCTGTAATTTTTATCAGAGTTTTGCATCGAAAATCCCGAGCAACGCCGGGTAACCGCTGCTAGTAATTTATAAATCACAGAACATAACTTAAAAATCATAGAATATAACTTGAAGACAACAGAAATTGAAAATCACAAATTAAATTTCGAGTTTGATGTTCTCGATAGTGATACGCATAGCCAGCTGCCCAAGCATGAAAGTCCATCCTGAGACGTTGATTAAAATCTGATGTGGGCAGCACATAACTTTCGTCATATAATGCAATGAATTTACTTCTCTCACAGTGAAAAAATGTTGTACAACATTGTATAGAACCTTGCCGCGACTGGGAATGGAATCTGGATCTACGATCTGGCCAGGCTACACTCTACCGTTGAGCTACTGGGGACGAAATTGCAAACTCGTATTGTCGAAATAGATGTATAAGATCCATGACACACTGTATTTAACGTCGAATTGTACATTTGTGGCTTTTCCAGGTGACAACATGCAAAACTTTTTCGTATCCAATTAACTTATATTTCGTGCAATTCTAAATTAATAATTATCAATATTTTTTTCATTCTTAATAAGAAATATAGTCCATATATTAAAATATGTAAATAGTAAATTCATCAATTAGGCGTTATGTTCATTAACTTGGCTTCATTTTTACAGTTTTGAGGATATATTCGTCAATCAGGGGCTAAATATTGATAAGTTGGCGATATGTCATTAGATTATTCATCAAGTTCGCTAACTGTATCGCCAACTGTTGCAGACAAGTGGGGAGAAGAATAGGAGTATACTAGAAGGTATGCCTGTCATATGTTGGAATTAAAAATTTGCATAACATTACCTACGTGTAGCGTATCAATTTGGCGATATTTTTATCAATTTTGCGGCACTTTCGTTAGTTTCACAATATTCGAAAAGTCGCCAAGTTGGCGACATCCCTCTAAAAATATTGAATTTTCGTCAATTAGTCGTCATTTTCATTCATTTAGCGTCATTTTTATTAATTTGGCGAAATTTTCATTAATTTGGTAACATTTAAAAAAGTCGAAAAGTAGCAACATTCCGTCAATGTCGCCAAAATATCGCTAAGCGTTATGGACGGAGTAATAAGTCATTCTTATAGTCTATAAATGACTATCGACGACCAAATACAAAACTATTACCCAAAGTATCATTTCTCATGAATGGAACGCGCTAGATCCATGAGAATGACGTCAATAAATGTATTGCATTATATTACATATGAAAAGTGAACATATTTCACAAGAGTTAAGATTTTCTTTCATTTTATGTAATTTTTAGATAAATTTATTTGTAAAATTTGCAATATCTCAAGAACGATTTATGCTAGCATTCTAAAGTTTATGTCAATCGTTTTCTAATGAAAAATTACATAAGGAATGATGATTTAAATAACTTTTAAAACGGTTTTGATTTTTTCATGATATTTTCAAAATTTCACTCGAAAATTTTTGGGGGGGGGGGGGGTTCTGATCACTCGATTGCGTTTAAAACAATAAGCTTCTAGGATTCACGGATTGCAATTTTTGTACCAAATTTCCTTCAAATTTCTCCATTCGTATGTAAGGAAAGTAAAAATTAAATCAAATCGAAAAACATAACACAAAATTCACGGAACGCAAATTAACTTTTTGATCAAACTTGAATGTGACGATTATTATCAGTCAATACCGTAATTGATCAGCAGATGGTGTAATGCGTCTATGATTTTATGCAAAATTCTTTTTGGATTATATTTCATTTTTGCAACTTTGTCTAGAATGGATAGATAAGAATGCTCCAGTCAGTATTAAACAAGAATGATCAATCATGCATGAAGCATTGATTATGAAACACTTTTTAACTGAAATGTAATTTTATTTAAACATCTCTAAAATGCAATACATTTACCGGTCACATATTACTTTCCTTATATACAATAGTATAATGTAGTATAAGGAAAGTATTGTGACGGGGTCGAAAATTCGAATTCGAGTTTTCGACAGGAGAGCACGTTTCAAGCATACCTAAGCACAAATCAGCCGTTTTTGAGGTAATGTCTGTGTATGTGTGTCTGTGTGTGTCAGCGAGTCTGTGGAGACGATATCTCACGAACGAATCAAGCGATCCGAACAAAATTTGGTACAAAATTCACAATTAGTGAATACTGGAAGCATATTGTTTTTACACGCAATCGAATGTTCTTAACATTCCTAAATTTAGAAATGACATTTAAAAAAAAATCATCAAACAATTAAAACATTCAATAAAGTTACTTAAATAATAATTTCTCATGTGATTTTTCATTCGAAAACGATTGACATAAACTTTAGGATGCTAGCATGAACCGTTCTCGAGATATTTCACATTTTTGAAAAAAAAATTTCAAAAAAATTACATAAAATTAAAAAAAAAATTAAATATTGTGAAATCTGTTCCCTTTTCATATGTAATATTATGCAATAAATTTATTATCATCATTCTCGTAGATCGTTCCATTCACGAGAGAATGGATAGATAAGAATGCTTTGGGTAATTGCTAGATAATTTGACGTCATTAGTCGTTTATCCACCATAAGACTAACCTATTTCTCCATAAACAATGCTTGGCGAAATTTTGGCGGCGAATTTGGCGGAATATCGCCAACTTGGTGAGTTTTTTTAAATGTTACCAATTTGACAAAAATATTGCCAACTTGGTGAGTTTCTTTAAATGTTACCAATTTGACAAAAATATCGCCAAATTGATAAAATTTTCACCAAATTGATAAGAATGACGCTAAATCGCGGAAAATGAAGACTAATTAATGAAAATCCAGTATCTTGGAAAGAATAAGAATCTACTATAAGAGAAGATACTTTGGGTAATAGTTTTGTATTTGGATGCCATTACTTCTTTATCTGCTAGAAGAATAATCTATTTCTCGGACGAATAATGCTTGGCGAAATTTTAACAATTTAGAGGAATATCGTCAACTTCGCAAGTTTTTTAAATGTCGGCAAATTGATGAAAATGTAGCCAAATTGATAAGAATGACGTTAAATCAATGAAAATGACAACTAATTGATTAAAATTCAATATTTTGGAAAGAATATAAGACTCCGTCTCTAACGCTTTGCAAAATTCTGACGACAAATTTTGGCGGCACATCGCCATAACTTGGCAACTTTTTTAAATGCTGCCATATTGACGTAACTGTTGCCAAATTGCTAAAAATGTTATCAAATTGATAAGAATGTCGCCAGATTGATAAAAATGACCCCAAATAGGTGCAATGTTTTGCAAATTTTTAATTCCGTCATATGTTGGGTATACCTTTTAATTGTATAAGAAATGCTCTTTTAAATATTGCCAACTTGGCGATATTTGGCGATATATATATTAAATGAAGTCATTGAAATTTAAATCATCTGACCCTTTATGGGAAAGTAATGAATATTTCATTCATATCACTTTTATTCCTGACTCCAGAGCTAAATTTTCCGTGAAAAAAATTCAGCAATTCTTACACAACTCATTTTACAAGGGGCGCGGTAGCCCATTGGTTAGCGCGCTGGAGTTGCACTCGGTAGGCCCGGGTTCGATTCCAGCCACTGCCGAAAACTGCCGCCGTGTTCATGCGGAGTACGATCACGTTAAACATGTGGGTCCGAAAGTCCTTCCGAGAGGTTGGTGGTAGGGGAAGGAGGGTACGGTCCCTGTGGATGCCTCCCCCACTGGGTTCCGGTCTAAATTGGGTGGCACTTCCCGACCGTCCAAACAGTTACCTTACACCTTTCTGGTAGGTCGGACGGTCTGGGTTTCAACAACAACAACTCATTTTACAATCACTTGTTTACATTCTGCAATATTAAAATTAGGCTTCGTTGTAGAAATAATCAAAGTTTGATGATTATTTAAACTTAAAAATATTGTAATTGTGTTGACGCAGAATATAGATGCACAGGAAATACGCAAAAAAAAAAGTTTTAGGATGATTGCAACACTAAATATAAATTTAAAAGAACTTTAAAAATCACGATTTTGACACAGGGAAAAAAAAAGATGGATGCCATAGTTTAAAGCAGATCACGTGATCTCTTCATTTAATATGGGTGTAATTATTATTTTAGTTTTTATTTAAAAAACGACTGAATATCTTTTGATCACATTTTTTTATGTATTTTATGGAATAATTTGAATATTTCCTAAAATTTCCGAAGCAATTTGTGAATTTTAACTTCTTAAAAAGTGTTTGAAATATTAGGTCCCATAGGGTTCAATGTATTTTACTTTTTTAATCCGAAACTAATTCGGTGATATCATTCATTTACATTCACATATGTCCCACAGACCGTCTCAACAATATACTAAAATTTCACTTTGATAAAGTCATTTTTACGGCAGTTATCGTGCGAACGGACAGACAGACTGACAGAATAAACACAGTCATAAACACTTTTCAACTATGTTGGTAAGTGTTAAACAAGAAAGATCAATCATGCTTAAAGCATTGATTATGAAACACTTTCCAACTTCAATGCTATTTTATTTAAACATGTCTAAAATGCAATACATTCCTCTGTAATATTTTAAAACTTATCACAATACACATTAATTTATTATATTTGAAAACTTAAACCTTCATCGAAAAACAATGATCTACATTCAAATGACGTCATTGAAATATAAATTGCCTGGTTTAAACTTTTCTAAAATGTGATACATTCCTCGGTAATAATTTTAGAATTATCATAATACTACGATAATTTATTATATTTGAAAACTTCATCGAAAACAACTGAAATTCATTCAAATGACGTCATAGAAAAAATAACACGCCTGGCTCTCTCTATAAAAGCAACATTTCATTCATAAATAATTTCCCATTCATGTCATTCATCACAATACTACAATAATTTATTTTATTTAAAAATTAAGACCATGGAGCTACAAGTAATTAAACTCAATGCATAAAACTTCATCGAAAAAAATCGTCCTTCTCTTTTTAAAATCAGTTAATTCATATCATCTATGCAGACTCCATGAACTAAATGATTTTGTGTTAAAGAAATACAGCAACTGTAATACAACTCATTCTACATATTTTCTTGTTTACATTTTACATACATGAAAAAAAGGCTTCGTAGAAGTAATCAAATTTGGATAAGCATTTAAACTCAAATATATTGTAATTGCGTTGTTTCAGTATGTAGATGCATAGATTTTAAGCAAAAATAAAGTAGTTTTAGGACGGATAGATACAACACTCAATATGAATTAAAAAGAACTTTAAAAATCGCGATTTTGAGACAAGATGGATGCCATATATCATTTTGAAGTGGGTCACGTGATTTTTTCATATCATGGTCACGTGATCGCTCCATATAAGAGGTGTTATTATTATTTTAATTTTTATTTAAAAAACTACTGAATATATTTCGCTGAATTTTTATTTATATATTTTATGGAACAATTTGAATATTACCTAAAATTTTCGAAGCAATTTGTGAATTTTAAATCCGCTTAAAAAATGTTTGAAAAATTAGGTCCCATAGAGCTCAATGTATTTCATTTTTTCAACCCGGGTTCAATCCAAAACTAATTGGATGATATTATTCATTTATATTCCCATAGGTCCTATAGACCGTCTGAACAACATACTAAAATTTCATTTTGATTAAGTCATTTACGGCAGTTATCGTGTTAACGGACAGACAGACAGACAGACAGAATGAACAAAGTCATAAACACTTTTCAACTTTGTTGTAAAGTGTTAAAATCTATGAATATAATTGTTATATATTGCGTATGCAATATATAACAATTATTCCCTAACTATTTGAATATGCAGGTTTGATTTGTATCCAAATTTGTACATTTGAGATGTTAGACTTTAGGATAGAGGCTTTTACATATCTTTTTGCTTCCGGCTACGGACTTTCTTCCGCGAAGAAGGTCAATTGGATTGATGCCAGAAATACTGTAACATGCGATAGTAGAAGAGCGAGTAAAGTGGCTACTCTAAGAAAACAAAATATATTTTTTTAAATACTAATTAATAGTGATAATAATAATAATATTGTCTGTGATTTATATATATTTGTGTTTTTACATGAATGCAATTCTTTATTGATCATATACCTTCAAGAAGTAAACAGATAGTCCTATCAAATAGCCACTGAGCCCATATAGGGAGGCAAAGCTGTCACTGTGTTAAATAAAATATTTAAAATACTTAACGTGAAATAAATGCTCACGAAATTTTAAAAATAATATTGTAAATAAGAAGCGAAATGCGGTTAATATAAACAAGAAAGATCAATCATGCTTAAAGCATTGATTATGAAACACTTTCCAACTTCAATGCAATTTTATTTAAACATGTCTAAAATGCAATACATTACTCCATAATAATTTAAAACTTATCATAATACTACATTAATTTATTATATTTGAAACCTTAAACCTTCATCGAAAAAAATTAACTTCATTCAAATGACGGCATTAAAGTATAAATTGCCTGGTTTAAATATATTTAAAATGTGATACATTCCTCGGTAATAATTTTAGAATTATCATAATACTACGATAATTTATTATATTTGAAAACTTCATCGAAAACAACTGAAATTCATTCAAATGACGTCATAAAAAAATAACACGCCTTGCTCTCTCTATAAAAGCAACATTTCATTCATAAATAATTTCCCCATTCATGTCATTCATCACAATACTATAGTAATTTATTTTATTTAAAAATTAAGACCATTGAGCTACAAGTAAGTAATCTCTATGCGTAAAACTTCAGCGAAAAATATCGTCCTTCTCTTTCTAAAATCAATGAATATTTCATTCATATCAGCTAAGCAGACTCCATGGACTAAATTATTTTGTGTTAAAGAATTACAGCGATTCTAATACAACTCATTCTATATATTTTGCTGTTTACATTTTACATAGGTGAAAAATAGGCTTAATAGTAGAAATAATCATATTTGGATGAGCATTTAAACTGAAATATATTGTCATTGCGTTGTTTTAGTATGTAGATGCACAGAATTTAGGCAAAAATAAAGTAGTTTTAGGACGGATACAACACTCAATATGAATTAAAAAGAACTTTAAAAATTACGATTTTGACACAAGATGGATGCCATATATCCTTTTGAAGTGGGTCATGTGATCGTTTCCTATCATTGACACGTGATCGCTTCATATAAGAGGTGTTATTATTATTTTAATTTTTATTTAAAAAACTACTGAATATATTTCGCTGAATTTTTTTTTATATATTTTATGGAACAATTTGAATATTGCCTAAAATTTTCGAAGCAATTTGTGAATTTTAAATCCGCTTAAAAAATGGTTGAAAAATTAGGTCCCATAGGGCTCAATGTATTCCATTTTTTCAACCCGGGTTCAATCCAAAACTAATTGGGTGATATTATTCATTTATATTCCCATAGGTCCTATAGACCGTCTGAACAACATACTAAAATTTCATTTTGATTAAGTCATTTTTACGGCAGTTATCGTGCTAACGGACAGACAGACCGACAGACAGACAGAATGAACAAAGTCATAAACACTTTTCAACTTTGTTGTAAAGTGTTAAAAAGACAATTCTGGAGTTTTACGTTGAGTATAACTTCAGATATTGAATATTGGACTGAATATTGGACTCTTTTTTTTTAATGGACATTATGGTATCTCAGTTTGTGTTGTGTCTACGCAGACAGTAATTGAGTGTTCTCTTTTATTATAGTAAATATCTCAATAAACAGTTTTGTTTAATTACTTACAGGCAGAATACCCGCGGTTCTCAGTAGTATGTATATAAGCAATGTGCAATATGTACAATATTTCCATTTTTAGATATAAAGTAGGCATTTAATTGAAAAATAGCAAAATTATTTGTGTAATCATTTAATAAAGAAACGTTAATTTATGCTTTCTTTCTTCAACCCAGACCGTTCGACTTACCCGAAGGTGTAAGGTATCTGTTTGGACGGCCGGGAAGTGCCACCCAATTTAGACCGGAACCCAGTGGGGGGAGACATCCACAGGAACCGTGCCCTCCTTTCCTTGCCACCAACCTCTCGGAAGGACTTACGGATCCACATGTTCACCGTAATCATACTCCGTATAAACACGGCGACAGTTTGGGAAGATGCGGGAATTAAACTCTGGTCGTCCGAGTGCAATCCCCGCGTGCTAACCACTGGGCTGTCGAGCGCCTAATTTATAATTTAAACTACCAATTAGCAACCTCGTAGCTGTTTCGTTTCCAAAATAGATCATATTCATCATCATCCATATTAATGGCCACCTTGCCCACCGTTACGACTACACGTCACTAACACTAAATCTGTTCAAATTAAATCGACTTTCTATAACATAAAATGTCGACTTTCTAAAATTACTGATTAAAAAATAATAACGTTAATGTTAAATCAATAATAAGCATAAAAAAACTCAATTACACATTAGAGTCTGTGAAAAACACTTTTTTAAATACAAAACTTTATTAAACGTATCCACGTGGTGCAGAATTAGCCTACAAGAAACTAAACATCAGACAAACTGGTTTACCTCGTTCCCGATAGGTGGCAGCACGTTGAAGATGAAAAAATAGCACATGGCCACTTTACCAATGGTTTCTTTTGTAGTACAGACATTTTTGATATCTGCATAATAATAGTATTTTGGATGATATTACACTTTTTGTCATTTTAATTGATTTAAAATGTATATTAAAGCATATTTTGCATTTTAATACATAATCCATGTTCCATGATGAATGTATATTTACTTGCATGGACCTAATGATTAAATTCCAGTTAAAATCTTATAACAGTTATTGTTTGCCTGTGTGTTGTGAAAATCTCATTTATGGTACAATTTACGACCTCCAAGACTGTAAATCCTCCGGATCTGCTAAGTTTAGTACAGAATATAGAAAAAGTAAAAATCAACGCAGGCAAGTTGCAGCATGCGGGCACATAGGGGGAATTAGCTCGTTATCTTCGAACAAACTTTGCCAGTTATTAATGATTTCAGGAGGAAAACACAAAATTCCTACGCTGTCAGACGCGTTGCGTAGGTAAGAATGTAAAAACGGAGAATGAAATCCATCATACTTGGCAGCAAATTTTTCCGCACTGCATAAGAAAGCTCCCAGCACGATGCCTTTGTGCGCAGCTTGGAGAGTATATACAAAGCTTACCAAACATATTATTTCTAAATTTTCACTGATATAATATTTTATTCTGTAGCATTTTTGTTGTGAACGATTTTTCTCTTTCATGATACGTTAAAAATAGTAAATAACACTATACGTCGTTCAAGACTTGACAACAGAGAGGTATAAGCTTAACAACAGTAAGGGATAAAAAAAATGATGAACATCCTCTTAGCAATATAATAAATATATTAAAAGCATTTAATTAGTCAAAGCAAAAATTTTGTATACACTTACAGAACCCGCCTAAAGGGGTGTAGTCCCAGTGCAGAAGAATAGCTGGGTAATAACAGTTTTTACATTCTTTATTTAACTTCGTCTGTTGTTTGTTTGTCTGTGAAATTATAATATTTGAACCCTAACTATCCAGGTTCTGTTAATCATAGACCATAGTAAAGTGAAATTTGGTATATCGTTGCCTTTTGTGGTATAGTTTAATTCTTCGGATTTTTAACCAATTTGATCTAGCCCGTCCTAGATCCGCCAAAAGAATGTACTCTTTTCACGGGAATAACTCGAGAATTAGAGCAGCTAGAAAATTCAAATTTCAAATTCGGTATGCCGTTGATTTTGTATAGTACAATGTATATTACTATTCTTTGGGTTTTGAACCTTGCAATCGATTGCAATCACTAGACTATGTTTTTACTTGTATACTTCACTTTCTTGACTGAAATTTTTGTAAGAAAATATAACTGTCATGTTTAATGTGCAAGGGAGGGTTCCTTTTTGTTCTAATTACATTTACCTAACAATTTAATTTGCAGCTATTGTCTAACGGAGGTTTAGTTCAGAAAGTCTGTATAAATGAGAACATTATTTTTGATCCTAGTAGTAACTCGAAAATTATTGAGTTGCCACCCAGAGTTTGAAGGTGTGTTTAAAAAATTAATCACGTTTTATCTGATTTTGAGATCAAGTTTTGTTTTCTGATAAAGCATATACTGATAAGTAACTTTACGCCTATACCATGTACCTCAGTTGTATGTTTTAAACACTGCAGTTTTCTCAATTAAGGTATTGCAAGAGAAATCGCTCCAAATGAATATATCAATTTAAGCTGTTGCAACATCTAAAAGAAAATATATTTCTAATAATGTTTCTAATATATTTCTAATAATGTTATATTTTCTAAATTATGAACAATTAATACTTTTGCTATTTATTATGCTGATTAATACTTTTGCTATTTATTATGCTGATTAATACTTTTGCTATTTATTATAGACAAGAACAGTGCTTCTCAGTTTTTTTTTTTGGTCACTGCCCTCTTACAGAAAATTGTGCATGTCATTTCATGAAGTCGCTGTTATAGACGGTAGGAGGACGATAGGACGGACGGTACCAGCAAACTTAGCTGGTTTAGCTAATTATTTACTGGCCATCTACTAAAACTTACCAGCAACCTACACCTTCCTCTTGAATCAAATGAAAACAAATAGAACATTACTTACACTAACGACAAAAAGCATACTGGCATTTTCAATCAGTGGGAGTTTTATCTCCCTAACTCCATGTTTTCAGCCATTATATCGATTGGAGGAACGTAAAGTACTATAAATGTACTAGTATTGCTGTCATTCTCCAACCTCCGCCGAGCGCCCAGCAGCGTGGGGCGGCGCATTATGATTACAGGAGTAATTATTACAGGAGTAATTATTACAGGAGTAATTATTATTACAGGAGTAATTATTACAGGAGTAATTATTATTACAGGAGTAATTATTACAGGAGTACGAATTTCTGCGAATTTTAGGGGGTTCTGAAATTTCGTGAATATCAAATGTATTCGAGAATTTAAGATATTTTTTCTTTTCGTTGTTTAATTTGTATTAAAATTTTCATTTTGCAAACCGAATTTTTACGATTATTTTCGGGAATTTTACGTTTTTTTTTTCAAAAAAATATCACGAATATCAAATATAAGTCTTTAGACTTTTCAGACAACAAAAATTTGTTTGCTTTTCATTTATGCAAGAAGAGTGTAAAAGAACTTCGTGTCAGCAAAAGGTTCTATAAATTTCTGGAATACGAAAAAATTGTATTCTTCTAGTTGCCTAAAGTCGCCATTCGTTGCTAATATCCACAGACAGTGTCAATGGCTAACGATCCTTTTCTAAATTTAAAAATGTGTTACAGGACAGAATTCGCAACATTAAAAATGAAAATCTGTGTATGTACAATATAAGGTATCAGAAAGATGTGCACTTAAATGAAAATCTTGATCTCATGTAACGGCGTTGATAACATAGCCAAAATTTGAACGGTTTATGTACTAGTTTTAAGAAAATGTAATGTAATGATTACTGCTTTGCTTTGTACTTACTTGAATGACTACTTTGTAACTGATAGAGAGTTAAGAAAAACTTGAGTAACGTATAAAGCACAAATAACACAATAATGCAACATACAACTGTTTCAAGGTACGTTGAATCCCCTTCGTCAGTACAAGAAAACCAACAAACCCAAAGCCCGAAAGAGGAACGGATGCGAAATGAAGAAGCAGGGAGATTATAAGACCTGGATTAAGAGAGAGACAAACAAAATGCTACATGAAAGACAGTCTAGCCAATCCGAAACGACAAGTAACACACCAGTATGTGTGTGGCAACATCTTTTGTGTTACTTGTCGTTTCTTTAATTCCCTCAATAAAATTACTGCCCTACTCATGATCGTAGTAGGAGAACACTCCTACAAAACATTTTGCCAAGAGAATGATGCATCCTCCAGCAATGACAGTGCATGTTCAGGTTGCTTTGCATAACTTATTGGATGACCTATGTAACAAGAGAAAGTGAAATATGTTCAAGAAGTATCCGTCAAAATCGAAAATATTTGGGAAAGCAATACTTTCTATATACAATTGTATGAGAAATTATAAAAAAAATGCATACACGAGTATCCAAAGAAACTAATGCATTGAATGAGCTAGTCCCTTTTCATTATTTGTAGTCTCTAAAAGCCCTTCTTCTTTAAGTTTGAAAATGTTTTTGGCAGGAGCAAGTGAAATTCCGGTTATCACAAGTACATCGCCTGTACCGGAAACATGAGTAGAAACTGATCCCTCCCGCATGGGGTTTGCTCATCCGGTGAGGTTCAAAATGATCTTTGTATGCACAGCACTGCAATCTCAGGATTTACTTTGTTCTGATGGGCACCAACCTCATACCCAAATTACTCTTGCATGCCCAAAATATTTTGTAAAATTATTTTTTAACGTTTATTTTTAATCAAGTTGTCAACAGGTTATTGGAGCCGATGGATGCATTTGATTCGTCTATATCAATGTGAATTTTAATACTTTTCATGTATTGCGTAGTGTATTTTCCCTTCCCTCGAACATACCACCATCATTGTCCGTGGAATTATTCTCTTCCATAACACAAAAGGCTATGAAAATCTTAAAATTCGAATAAATTGAATTCTGAAAATGTAAGTTACTAAGCCAATAAACAAAATTCAGAACGAATACAATAATTTCTATGATATATTTATTAAATTGGAGTGAACTAGAAGTCATCTGTTAAATATCATTATTTTGTCGGGTATCAAGTAGGGAAAAGCTTCATATCTTTGCTGCAGTGACTCCTCGGCCACGTCTTGAACGAGGGGGTCTTTCTCTAGATCCACTCCTCTAGCGACCAGAATTTCTGGAAGAACGCTTCTGTCGCCTTCTAGCTGACTTGGCTTTTTTGGAACGGTTTCTGCTACGTTTGCGTTTAGCCTCTTTCACCTGCAATTACCAAGCAACGTTCAAATTTTTACTAATTATATAAAAAATAGCATGCTTATAATTGATAGATATACTATAAACACTCAAAACTGGTAAACAATTTCCTTTCTCCCTATTTACTAAAGTTACTATATTTTATTTACCGAAGAAGTAGTAAGCCGACTAGCTTAGCATAATTACAAAGACAGTGCTAGATTAGTGTTTCTTTTTATTCCTTTTATTTAACAAAACATGATTTGTTAAATCTATTTTCCTACATGGCTTTTGCTTTCTTATATTTGATTTTAGGAATGTATGATTGTCTTGTACTTCGGTACAGATGTAGTATAATCCCTTTTCATTCTTGGCGATTTTAAGTGAGATTCTGGCAATCTCTGCTATGATTTGAAGAACATTCTATTCTGGCAACTTTTTTGCGCCTTTTTTCGCCCTTTTGTCATTGTTGACACTCTTTTGTCGTTCTTGTCGCCCTTTTGTCGTTTTAACACCCTTTTGTCGTTTTTTTGTCGCCTTCTTGTCGCCAGTGTAATAACGCCCTTTTGTAGCCAAGGCAAGAATCAGAAATTTTCTGATTTTCATGCTGTGTTCTATGAACCACAAGACACCCGTTGCACAAACAGCTATTGCTACGTGCGACCTCCGAGAGCCAATGGAGCCGGGTTCTGTGATGTTTTTTTAGTGGACGTAGGCCCATGTTTGAATTGCTACAGATCAACTGTTGCACAAACGGCGACAAAATAGATTTTTACCTTGGCGACAAAAAGACTGCAAAAGAACGACAAAAGATCGATAAAAAACACGAAAAAAGTTGCCAGAATAGAATGTTGCGATCTTTACATTGGCGACAAAAGGGCAACAAAAAACGTTGCCAGAATGGAATGTTCTCCAAATCATAACAGGAATTGCCAGAATCTAACCTAAAATCGCTAAGAACGTAAAAGGGATTATATTGCATCTATTCCTGTACTTCTCAATATATGAAATTTCTTTTAGCCTATTGGCCTTTGGTATTATACAAATTGAACTTTAGTTAGCTGCATGTAAAAGCTCTAGTATACTTTGTACTTGTCATGTGTCTAATATGATGGTGATGATGTGTCTATATGTCCTAAAGCATTAAGGTGACATTTATGCAATCAGAACTATAAATAAACTTTTGATTAGATGTTTTTATTATTAAATTAAGTAACCAGCTTTTAAAATTTTAAATCATTGGAAAAACAAACAAAAGTGTTTCAAATAGAAATTATCGAAAGTAAACAAAAGCTTTTTAAAACGTAAATAATTGAAAAATAAAGTGTTTTTACGTTTAAATTATTGGGATGCAAACAAAAATGTTAAATGGAAAACTGTACAGAATCTTTTAAGAATTCATACTATTGATACGTAAACAGAAATTTTTAACATTTTACAACAAAGTTGAAAAGTATTTATGACTTTGTTCATTCTGTCTGTCTGTCAGTTGGCACGATAACAACCGTAAAAATGACTTAATCAAAATGAAATTTTAGTATGCTGTTCAGACGGTCTGTAGAACCTATGGGAATATAAATGAATAATATCACCCAATTAGTTTTGAATTGAACCCGGGTTGAAAAAATGAAATACATTGAACCTTATGGGACCTAATTTTTCAAACATTTTATAAGCGGATTTAAAATTCATAAATTGCTTCGAAAATTTTAGGTAATATTCAAATTATTTCATAAAATATATAAAAAAAATTTCAGCAAAATATATTCAGTAGTTTTTTAAATAAAAATTAACATAATAATTACACCTCTTATATGAAGCAATCACGTGGCCATGATATAAAAAGATCACTTGACCTACTTCAAAATAAAATATGGCATCCATCTAGTCACAAAATCGTGATTTTTAAAGTTCTTTTTAATTCATATTGAGTGTTGTATTCGTCCTAAAACCGCTTTATTTTTGCTTAAATTCTGTGCATCTACATACTGAAACAACGCAATGACAATATATTTGAGTTTAAATGATCATCCAAATTTGATTATTTCTACAACGAAGTCTATTTTACACTTATGTAAAATGTAAACAGCAAAATATGTAAGATGAGTTGTATAAGAATTGCTGTATTTCTTTAACGCAAAAGTATTTAGCTCATGGAGTATGCATAGCTGATATGAATGAAATATTCATTGATCTTACAGCGAGAAGGACGATTTTTTAGATGAAATTTTAAGCATAGAGTTTAATTACTTGTAGCTCCATGGTCTTAAGTTTTTAAATATAATAAATTATTTTAGTACTGTGATGAATGAAATAATTGGGAAAATGTTATGAATGAAATGCTGCTTTTATAGAGAGAACCAGGCTTGTTATATTTTCTATGACGTCATTTGAATGAATGTCAGTTGTTTACGATGACGTTTTCAAATATAATAAATTATTGTATTATTATGATGATTTTAAAAATATTACCGAGGAATGTATCGCATTTTAGAGATGTTTAAACCAGGCAATTTATATTTCAATGCCGTCATTTGAATGAAGTTCAATTTTTTCGATGAAAGTTTAAGTTTTCAAATATAATAAATTAATGTAGTATTGTGATAAGTTTTAAAATATTACTTAAAAATGTATTGCATTTTAGAGATGTTTAAACAAAATTGCATTGAAGTTGGAAAGTGTTTCATAATCAATGCTTTATGCATGATTGATCTTTCTTGTTAAATTCTCTAATTATTGAAAAACAAGCAAAAGTTTTTAAACTTAAAATACTAACTTTACCCACGCAGATTATTATCATTTGAAAAATTATAGGAATTTCGACAACGAGGACATTAATTTTGTGTTTTTAATTTTTATGGCAGCCATGTAATTTGTGATCGAGAGAAAGAGATTGTGTCGAATATTTTTAAAGTGCACCAACGGAGGTCGGTATTTAGCAAAAGTACCGTTAATTTGCATATAAGATCTCGATATACACCTTTTACCGATCCTCAAAATGCTATTATATCGGAATTCGCGGGGTTTTTATCTGTAACAACAAAAGTAGACTAAAGATAGTAGTTAAATACAAAAATAACATACGTTTATCAGTCTTTTATTTTTGGGCATTATCCCAAAGACCGGTACGGTCTTGAATTTGGCAAATTTTCTGGCGCCCGATGTTGAGACAGTTGCCATTGTATCCAATCATCTCACAAGGTTACCATGATTATGAAGAGTTAAAGAGTTACACCAAGGTCGCAACATAGCACTCCGCTTATCGCCGATTTGTCGCTATAAAATAAAACGACAGTACCAGTCTTTGGGATTTAGCCTATTTTTGTAAGAATTTCAAACGCTTATAACTTTCTAGGCATTCGATTGGGAATTTAATATTTTTTCTAATCCACGCAGAGTAAATCGAATCCAAGTTTTCGAATAAATTAATGTTTGTTTCAATTCCTTATATTTGTTATTATGTACAAACAGAAATGTATATTACCTTGAAATTCCCTCCTTCTCTTGTCAGTGTTCCCCTATCCATAGCTTTCTTCAAGGATATTTTCAAGTCAGCATCATGCATTGCAATATCCACCTTCTTCGAGATACGAAGGTATCTCTTCAATTGACGGAGTGAAATGCCAGCTTTACCCTGAAATTTGCGAATGGCATTGAGAGCTAATCTACCAACATCGACTTTCTTAGGAGGATTGGTGTCATTGATGATTGGTTCATTTACTGACTTCTCCATTATACACAAATGTAAATTTTCCAAAGATTGAGTAGCAACAGCAAGTTTAACTGCTAAAAAAATTACTGAAAGAAACTTCTTTCAAATTGTGGGGTTGGAAGTATAAATATAAAGAGACGATCATGAATGCAGATAGTATATATTTTAAATTTTAAAACAGTGCACGTGATAACTTTCTTGTACTCGTGCACAAATTGAATCAGTGCCAATGTTAAAACAGTAATTTTGAAAAATGACGATTTTATGAAAATCATCTGTGAGCATAATGAATATACTTGCCTTAAAGCTAAATTGAGAGATATACAGAAAAAGCTGTAAGCTGCACATTTATTGATCCCGGCTATTTAGTGCTATTAATAATTAAAAACTAAAATTTTGCCGATTAAGTCAATGATTTGAGTTCAATTCAGCTGATCCCTATAATTGTAATTTAAAATTAAATTCAAGGTTTCTTTTTCACATTTTGATAAAACATCATTCCTAATTTATATTCAAAAGTGAATCGGTTACTATGGAAACCATCTATTCAATATATGCATAAAGACAAAACTGTGTAAATAGGCAATAACTTTCATAGTGTATTCAACATGGTGGTAAAAGTAAGGAGTTAAAATTTCATAGTAATAGAACGCCAATATCGTTTGAGACAATTATTTAGGTAGTGCTGGGATAAGATAAGTAGTTCTGCATTGCATGTATTTCTATGGTGAAAAGCTTAAAATACTTGTTTAAACTGTCAATTTAGTAAAAATAAATTATTAGTGCAATTCAAAGTAGAACTAGAATAATAAAGAATATTCCTACGTATTCCAAATTGTTTTACCTTTCATTTTATTTTTATATGCTGTTCTCTATCGTACAACTATGAAAAAATACTGGTGAATTATACTCATTATTAGGGAACCCTTAATTTAAAAATAATCCAAAATACATATACTAAATACTTCGTCTTTCTGCTATATGTCAACTAACAATAGGAATAGCAGCTACTTTACTAATACTAGCGACACCTAGATATAATTCTGAAAGCATTATGGCATTTTCAAGCTTTTCATCCATAGAAGTTTTATCTCCTTCTTTCTATCTCCATGGTGTCCAAGTTAGCTTTGCCGCAAGTATAGAGTGTTTCCATTTATGTTACAATCTTCAGACATACGTATGCTTACAGTATTTAAAAAATCTGCTTTTACATACATTTATTAAAATCAATTTAAAATAGAACTATTTGCTGTTTTAAAATTATTTTGAATAAAACAAACCCAAAAGAGCTACAGGCAGCCAAATATTGGGCGTCGCACTTTCTTGACAGGTGCAGATAAAAATACTTCAGATTTATATTTTAAACTTTATTCCATTTCCAAAAATAACGTTTAAATTTAGTGGTAATTGATCTCAAAACCTGACACATGAATGGTCGACGCAACTGCAAGGATAGTAACGAGATGAAGTGCAGCTGGCAATCAATGTACTTCTTTTGCAGTTTCCAGTTAATATGCTTTAAGAAACGTGGAAAGGATCTATCCATGGCATTGACTATCTGGATCGAACTATAGTTTACACAAGAGAGTGTGTTATAAAAAGACTAGTATATTGGAGGAATTAATCGAACTATAAAATATATATATTCCAATTCAATATCAAATCTTATTTAGGAGATCAGATATCCTTAGTCAGTTCAAAGAATGATAATAACTGAATAATTTGCACAACGGAGTCGGATCGCATAGTGATTCAAATTAATTTGGATTTACAATTTTTTAATAAGTTTTATTTTGTTTAACAATAACTGGCTCTGGGCGTCGAAAATAGTTCTCTCAATTGAAGATTGGCTGAGTTAGGTTCTGTCCCGTTGTCGAGTTTCAGACTTTTATGTCCCCAGTGAGGGTTCCCAATGGGTTTTGAGA